>BMAO01005604.1:0-47636 GCA_019973975.1 Trichonephila clavata | reverse complement strand
CATTCCTCTTTCTATTTTCGTGATAAAAACTGATGGCCATCAACGTGAAACCCTTTCTCTGAACTGAAATAAGAGCCACAATATTTCCTCCGCCCAGCTCATTTTTTCCCTCTTCGGATTGAAAGACAGGGCAATCATCATTTCAAGTAAAATCCCTAATATAACTCTTTTGCTCCCTGCGATTTCCCCTTCTGTCTGAGCCTCTCCATCTTCCCAGATTATTCCCATAAAAATCCATTTCCGCTTCATGAAACGAACATAACTGTTCGCGATATCCGGTATCTGCCATCCGATGTCACTCGGTGGCCGGATTTGCTTTTTTATCGTCCGGCTTTTTTTTCGGACACTGCACTGCTGCCTGTTTTTTGATGACGGTGGGTATATATTACGGGGATGGACGAGATGTGGTGGAATCTGGGGAAAAAATGCGATCGATTAAGATTTGTTTTGTTATGAAGACTCCTGAGATTGGTATGCGATACTTTTTGTTATAGGGTTGTGTGTTGCTGGAGCAAAATTTGTTTCTTTTATATGAAAATAATAGTGAGAGCTTTTTTATGTAAGCGGCCGGTAGAGTATTTTGAATCCCTTTTTACCGAATTTTCTAATAAATTAATGTTGCTATTCTCTCAGGAGCTTATCTTTACATAAATAAGGGATTTACGATTCCGGGTATTATTTTTCCTCCCATGGGGTTATGCTGTTTTTTGTAAAAACGAGTGGTGCGCTTTCGTAATCTTTAACAATATTTTTCTTTCTCCATCCTTCACCTACTCCTTTTTGTCTCCTTCCGCCCGACCTTCCCAACCCTTCTCTTAAATTTACGGAGTTTTATAATTTTAACAATGTAAAATTCTTTTATTTTAATTTATTATTTTTCATCCGTTGTTATCTTATCCTGTTTTTCAAAATTTTTTTAAACAATTTATTTACTTTTGTCTTAATTTATAAAGTTATTATTTATTTATTTATTTTACGTATGATCGTTTTGTTTTTTCGCAACTCAGTATTGTCTCAAGTCGTTTCATAATTGATCTAACCATTGCCAATCAATACGTGATAATTACTAAATGTTAACTATTTTTCAATTTCCAATCCTGATTTTTCGAAATCAGGGAACGTTGCAATGAACAATATGCTATAACCCTAAATGGCAACCTGGCTCACCCGATATATTGCGCCTGCGCGAGCAGAACAACAGAGTAACCTTGGTGGTGTATGTAATACAAAGAGAGGTTAGTAAGCTCCTGACCGCCCATTCTACTGGATATAAGTGCGCACGCGCCAGTCGCCCGCGATCAATCTAATTTTTTCAGTTTCAGGTCTCAGCCTAGTTAATTGGGTGTGCCAGGGCAGATGTGACGGATGCCATCATGGCCGGTTTTTAGTCAACAGCTTGGAAATTTATAATTATACCTTAAATCTGTGTTTTTTTATCATGATTAAATAAACAGTGTGTTGTTTCTGACGCCACTCGATCGGCGGTGTCTGATAGAAGCCCGCAAAATTTATCGTAGCAACGAGCTAGTCTTACATCTGTCGTTAGCCTGCAGCTTTGATTATCATGCAGGGACACTACATTTGGCTCCGTTCCACTCCAAGTTTGAGGGAGAATACGCAAATGGGTGGGGTCAGGGGACCTCCACCTTTCTTCTTCTTCCACCAACCTCTCGATAGAACTTTGACCCTACGAATATTTATTTAGAGCGCTTCTTTCCACGCACCGCGCGCGCACTATACATTAACAACATCCATGCCTTATGCGGGTTTCGAATACAGTCTCTACGTCACAACAGCAGCGTCACTAACCACTACACTGAATGGGCGGACTGAATAAAAGATTGATGCATCATATGTCTTATTTCCTTGAACCTACAATGTTCACAGCATTCAATTGGGAAAAATCTTAATACTTATCATTTCCCTTTTTCTGTGCCTTTTTTCAATTATTTTTTATATTTTAAAATTTTTCTAGTGCAGGAAAATATTTCGTGCTTTTTTCCCTTTGTTGATTTTATGAGTTTTCTATTTCGTTTTGTCTTTTTTTTCTACTAAACAACTGTTCCTCTGCTTCAAGGTATAAAAGTACTTTAATATAATTATGCTGAAACACAGACTCATTTCTCCACCCCCTTTTTTGAAGCTTATTTTGTGTGTGGTTTTTGGACGAATATCTAGAGAAAACACTCATAGCTTACAATTCATAACGTTTCTTTTTCTGTAATGATAATTTTTCATAATAAAAACCAACCAAAAGTTTATACTTTAAAAAAAATTGTACTAAGAAAAAGAACTCATTTCCTCTGTTTCACACAATACATTTGAATGATTTGTAACATCATTCCGCTTATTATATCACAACAAATTAACAAACAACGCGTCGCGCATACTTCAAAAAAATGTTCCACCTCTTCACTTTTTCCTCCATTTAAATCTCTTTTCCAACATTCCGTTTCACTTTACCATCGTTGTTTTTATGCAGCAAAGAAAAGAAAATTGTAATTAACTGCATACACCAACTGCCATGGCCGTTTATTAACTTTGGTACGAAAGAATTCTCACCAGGCCACTCCACTCGCATTTTCGAATGAAGCATTTCGCAATTAAAATTCTTCATGCCCTCAACTATGTTCAGTTGGTCCATTCACTAGGCAAAGGCTCATCATTGCCCCCCCACCCCTTCTCAACAACACACCCAAAAATTTCGATTGCTTTCTCTTCCCAAAGTGGCTTAATTTTGTTTTCTACAAGTATGGTCTACCCCTTTTCCTCTTCCTTTCACCTTTCGAACGACTGTTAGCAGTAAGTACATTTGGGGCCGAAATACTTTGTGTTTTGTATCGAATTTTCGTTCGCGTCGTTGGTTATAGGAAATCAATACGGTTGTTGAAGGGACTATATATACATCCTGGAGGAAAAGTAAAAGCAAACTAGTTTCTATCGACAGAGGAATTGATATATATTCTTCTGTGAAATTTCCTTCCATTCCCTTTTTACGTCTGTGTTTGGGGATTTTTTTTGTCCCCCCTTTTTTTGTACTCTCAACTCGTGGAGAGTTCGAGTTTTCACATGTGATGGAGTCGTCAGTTGTGGACAATTCTTTTATGAAGAGACCAAGACAATATACTTGTTTTTGTTTCTCTCAGAACAAGTCTTCCGAAAAGAGAGAGAAAGAAAGAAAAAGGGTTTCGTGTTTTGTTGCTGTTGTTATCAAACTTCTTGATCATATGAGCAGCTTTTTTTTTGGTGTTGCTGTAGAACTTTGTATGTGATGGCTTGATCTGTTTTTGAATGTTTTCGAATACGATATCGATCGTTTTTTTAAAAAAAAAAGTTTTCTTTTATCTGCTTTTAGTTCTCAAGAACTATTCGTGCCTGGTGATGCTTCTTTTCTTGACGGAAAGATTTAGTTATGTTTTTTAAAAGATTATTTCTTTGTGGTGTAATGCAGAACGGCATAACGTTTATTGAATTATATAATGTTTGCTATCATTTTTCGAAGACTTTTTAGATTTTTTGTGGCAATAAAAAACTTGAACTCTACCATGAATTCTTTTGTGGTGTTTAGGATTATTCATGCTTTGCATTTTAGTTTTTAAATACCATATTTAAAAATTAGGGCTAAAAGTTTAGTTTACGTTATTAGATTATGAAAGGAAATTTACGATACATAAAAAAAACAATACTTTCATTTGAAAACTGTATGTTTTGGACTGTATAATTAATCAAACCTTATTTGGTGTTTTTGATAGTACATACTTTGCATTTATTTTTAAAGGTCATGTTTTAAAAATTAGGATTCTAAATTATTTTAGTTTACCTTATTAGATTACAAACGGAATTGTCAAAAATTTAGGAACTATTAAAGTTTTTGACCTATACTTAATACAAATTTTTAAGCGATTATATTTTGAAAACTTTTTGGTTTATGTAACTTCTTCGAATGCGAGATTAATTCAATAATCATATGTTTTGCATATTTTTATTGAAATCTCAGGAAAGAAATTTTTTCAAACTGCATAATTTCTTTACGTGTGATTTTGAAGCTGTTAATTGAGAATTCGTTCTTTAATTAATCGTTAGGTGTGCTTGGATATATAAGAAAAGAATAATCTCACTTTCGTCAGTTTATGAAATTTATACTCTATTATAGTTTTGAAGTTTACTTAATACCGCGTTAATTTTTTTTATAAATATATTTCTAATTTTTTTTCTAAAAAAAATTTTGTTTTTCGTAAAATCTTGTTTATGTTGAAACAATACTATCTCAAATGTTTGCATACTTCCATTAGTACATTTGCTAGTTTCTCTTACAAGATTTTAAGGCCGTGGTGGCCTAGTGGTCATGGTCACGAACCCGTGGCCAGCGTTGTCGAGTCAAGAGTTCGAGTCCTCATGCACAGAAGACCCACCTTGTAGAGGGCTAATAATGGAAAAATATGTCGAGGCTCATAGTTCTCTTGTTGGCTTAGTTTGGGTTTGGAGAGAGAGAGTTACAAGCTCAGGCGTTTTCCTCGTCACGTGACTATGGCTCAAAATTACGAGGTCCGATGCCAATACTCCTCGCGTTGCTTAAGAGTAGGACGTTAACACTTACTCATTAAAAGTTTTTAAAAGTATTTTATTCGATGAAAGTCTTATTTTTTGAATAAATACTTTAAAATAACTGTGTTTATATTCAAATGCGTTCGTTATCCGCTACATATGAAATAATTTTGAAACTCGTACTCGTTGAAAGTCGGAGCCAGCAAAAAGGATGACGAATGAAACTGTAGTTTCTCTAGAGGCAAAAGTAGTCTGTTATCTCTCTCCATCTATGGGAATTCGTGCAGTAGTTGCAGTTTTATTTCTCCTAGGAGTGCCTGAGAGCGTTGTGTCGAGCCGGCTTTTATCGGAGGACGTGGTTTCCATGGCGACGAGTGTCCCAAATGAAGATTCAGATCGTTAGGCAGAGGACAACTGCACTTTGGTTACTTTGTAACTTAACTCTTCCTCTCTCTATTCCTAGATGCCCATCAAAGTAATGCAATTTCACAGAATTGAGGAATCCTTAGACTTAGAGGAAAATCGGCGAGTCATCGTATCTCTGGTAGCTTCTAATGACCCGCAAGCAATTTTCTTTTATTTTCCTTCTTTATTTTCATTTATGCCATATACGGATATTTTGTTTATTATCATATATACAATGGTGGCAAAAGACCCTGAACAAATTCATTATTTATTTTTTTTTTGCCTAATTTTTGTGCATGACAGTATCTTAACTAGTGATATTTATTCTATTCTATTCATGCTGATTACAAAACGGCTGCTATTGTAAATATTTTTTTTTTGCAGTACACCTTCCAGATCACAAGAATGTGCATTATGTACTGAATTTCCCATTTGAAAAAGCATAATATACGTAGTAGAAATATTCAAAAGCTTACAAATACGTTACATTTATCATATATTTTAAAAACTGCAAGATTTTGTCTCATGTTTTAATATCTGTAATTTATTAGCCAGCAGTTTGCTTTAATTATGGTTCTACATCTTTTTGGCATGGAATGTATCAAATTCAGAGGAAGTTCCTTCGTGACAAAAGGGTTGAAAGAAAACTCTAGAGCTTTAATCAACTTACATTTATTCAAAAAAAAAATTTCAAAATGTCGAAAACAATTTTATGTCATAAGTTCTCTAGCAGATTAAGATCTGGAGACTGTCCAGGCCAGTTCATTCTTTTCACAGTATATTGTCTTTTAATCATTTCTGGACTACATTTGCACGGTCACAAGGAGCATTATTGTCTTGAAAAATCCATGATTGATCCCCCCAAAAAGATCTCTCGCTGTTGATAGCAGTGCATTTTGTAATATTTTAACATAATTCTTGGCTTTCAGTATTCCGCTCTCGATGTAAAGTCTTCAAACACCACGAGAAAACATGTAACTCTATGTTAATCACTTACGTTGGGTGCTTTATTGTGTACTTCAGACACTGATAACTGAATTTCTTATGAGGGCGTTGTCTTACGTAGGCACTACTTTGCTTACCAGAAGTACAAATCTGACTTTAATCTCTAAATTTTAACTTTTCCCAGTCATAAACAGTCTATAATGAATGATCCCTTGCTCAATCAGTCTATGATGGTTTTGCTGCCTCATAATCCAATTTCCAGCAGTCATACTCTCACAACTTTTAGGCACACCTTCACATTCTATGTCAAAGTCTACTGTTTCCAATTTTGTGGTGAATTAAGCTTTTTGTTTGAAAGTTAAATCTTCTGTAACACCCTGCCCTCACTTAAAGTTGTTTTTCTTGGTCGTCCAGAACACTTCCTGTCATAACAGAATTTGTTTCAGAATATCTTTTCAACGTTCTCACGGCAGTATAAATACCACATGGTACTTCAGGAGCAGCTTGGCGCATAGAATATAACCTTCTTCATTCAAAAGTATTGTTTTGTAGCTTTTATTATAAGGCAGAAATGAAATTTTACCCATAATTCCAATAATTTCCACGCACGCACTTCAAATTTCAACACAACTATTTTCATTGCGCTAAAACATGCTGTACATTTTGCTTTGGACCCTTATTATGACAGCTGTCTGGTTGGTTGGAATAACGGAGAATTTTTTTGGTGAAAAAACAATTATTAACATTTTAAGGTGACCTTGTATGTTGCCTTATCATGGATTTTTCAAAATATGAATAAAACTGTTAAGCTTACATAAACTCCACTAACAGGTTTCAAATTAGCATAAAAAATACATACGAATGAATAACTGTAGTTAATATAATAAAGAAATTTCGTTACAACGAATTAAGTTAAACACAAAAATTAGACATAAAAATGAATGTGTTAAGGACTCTTCCCCCCCACACCCGTACCTTAATCGTTATAGTGGTTTTAGAGCTTGGACAATGAGCCTTTAAATCCTGGTGATTGAAGTATAAACTTCGTACCTGGGGAGGAGGGGTCGTACTAATTTGAGTACACATTTTTCAGATATTCTTGAATTTTAAATAAAATTCAAGAATCTCCTGCTACGGAGCTTAATATTTAAATATTAGCAATCAATCCTCTTGTTCAATTCGCAGATATTTCTCAATTTCAAATGCTCACTTGTTCGTTCCCATTAATTATAATAGATAAAATAAAAGCTCTTATCTTTAAGAATGGATCGAATAATCAATCATAGACGAACAACATTTTTTTCGATATCACAAGGGAACACATATTACATTAAATGTATATTCACAAGAAGACAAACAAAGCGATTGCAGCTCCGCTACAGTCTTAAGTTCCATCAGTCTTATCAAAAACAAAGAACGGCCTTGATATTACGTGCTGTAATATGCATCAGATTTTTACGTAACAGAATAATGGGGGAGGGGGAAAACTCGAAAGAATAAAAAAATTACTTATTGTATAGTTAAAATTTAGAATAACATCTACTAATTGGTGTTTTTCTTATTTTAAGAAGACTAAATGTTCATTCCGTATATTCTATGAAGCGCTCTCTAGTACCATCTGTTTGGATTAGGCGATATATGCAATCGTGTCTAGTCTAACTACGGTTTGACTTGCCAGGGCGATGTGTCAATTGGTGACACTTGTGCGATGGATTATGGGACACTTGTGATATAGCAAATGTTTCCCTAATCAAGTAACTGCATCGCGATCTATCATTGTCAACATCTTGATGCTAGGGAGAATGTTAATGATATATAATGGAAAATATATGTGATATCCTAAGGGACGAGCGATAGTATTGGATTGAGTTTCTTTTAATGAAGATTAGAGAAGTTAAATGTTTTTTAAATGACTTTTAGTTAATCAACATTTCTTTATGACAATATGTGATATCAATGTTGAAATAGTTTTCATCATAAATATAGAGTTTAATGAACCAGATCCTATATATAAATGACTTGAAAATACTCTAAAGGAAAAGTAATAATCTTTTTACGTTCATGTATATAGCTTTGAGATTATCTTATCTGTTAATTCATATGTTATGTACTCTTATGGCTCAAGTGTAGTATGGGGGGGGGGCTGTTAATTTGGCGATTTTTCTTTCGATTTGGCAAATTTTATATAGATATTATGGTAAGATAACGAATTCATTCTAGCTTCCGGACACCTATCACTAAGTGAAGCCAGCTTGGCGATCGATTTCGCTCGCCAAAGTAATTGACATTGCCAAGCCCCCCCCCCCCATTTTACTACACTTTAACCTGTACCTATATTATGTATTGAAATATCAATTTTCTTCAGTATTATGATAGTATTATGATTTTATTCAGTATTACCTTGAATTTAAAATATTTACTTTGTAATTCATAATTAAAAATCATATAGTAAAAAAAAAAAATGCCGCACATTTCTGAAGAAAACAAGATTAAAAAATAAATATGAAGAGCTCTACGAAAATTATCGGTGTATTTACGTGGAAAGGTCAAAATAATATGGTTATTTCATTTCTCTCAAACTTGCTTGATATAAAATTAACTCATAACTGAGTGTAAAATACACTGCTCCTTAACTATGTCACGTGACATTGTAAACGTGACCAAAAATGTTAGAGAGGTAATTGAGTGATAAGCATGAGAGGATAAAAGACAACTATAAGACATTATAGTTCCGCTAAAATGTTATTTAAACTGTGAAAGATAATTATTCTCCATGCTTAAGCGCGTTGTCTTGAATATATATTTATTTATATATCTCAAATAATTCTTTTATTTTGAAACTCTCTTAACCTGTTTCATCCAACACTCTGTATTCATATATATTCTTATTCAAAAGCAATAATCATATTCAGTTTATCTGTTTTCAATTTTATGAAACACTTTATCAGCCAGTTCATGTTTGGAAATTTTGGTCTCTCAATATAAATTCTCCAAAATGGAAAATGCTTTTGAAAACTATTTTTATTGTTGAAATGGAAATTATTCAGGAATGTTTTTTTCGAAATATTTTTTATATTTCATTTTGAGTGCTTCAAATTGAAACAGTAAGAATTCAATTGAATTCTTATTGAGTGCATAATCTTATGAATTATTCTGTTGAATTATTGGGTTGGAATTGTCAGAATGTTTTATGTAAAGATATTGAGCGAAGTTTCAATCTCAATTCTAGGAAAACTGATTACATTTGTATCAAAAAGGAAACATTGTATTCTGCGATAATGCAAAGAATTTTCAACATTGGTGATCATATTTACAATATTTTGATTGTTTCCAATTTCTGTATTATTATTTTTATAGCAAATTCTGTATTATTTATATTCTGTTTTCAGTTGTTTACTTTTAATAAACCTGTTACCCAGTAATTTTTATAAATCTTGTGTTTTTTTGTAAACGTCATTTTATATTCCCTTAAGCAAACCTGTGTCTCGGTGATTATTTTTTAAATCGTAATCTTTATTATACATTACTTTAAACAAATCTATGACTCAGTCATTTTTATTAAAAAAACCTTTGAAAAACATCAATTATTTATATATATATAACTTTAAAAGAGCCTATGTGACCTAACGACTTTAATGAATCTTTTAGAAAAAAATCCAATATTTGTATCTTATATTGTTTAAGAAAACCTACGACGTAACAATTATTATCAATCTTTTAGAAACACTATCAGATATTATCTTATATTACCTAAAACAAACCAATAACCTAACCATTTTTATTTATTTTTAGTAACATTATATATTCTTAAAACCTTTTTAAACAAAACTATGACGCATAGATTTTTATAAATCTTGTAATCTTACTTGAGCTTTACCTATGACAAAACGATTTTTATCAATTTTTTAGAAATATCATTAAAGATATGTTGTATTAGTTGAAACAAACCTATGACTGAATTTTTTTTTTTTAATTTATAAGAACACCGTTGAATATTTGTATCTTATTTTACCTTAAACAAAGCTGTGACCCAACGATTTTTATTAATTTTCTAGGATTCAGATATTTTTAATTTACCTTAAACAAATCTATGGCGCAAAAATTTTATTTAAAAGAAAAACTTGTAATTTTTTTTAAAAAAAACATCAGTTATTCTTATCTTATATTACCCAATCAAACCTATGACCAAACGATTTTCATCATTTTTTAGAAATGTCAGGTATTGCCTGAAACAAACCTTTGACCCAAATATTTTTAGTAATTTTTAGGAACATTAGATATTTATATATTACCCTAAACCAAGGGGGGGGGCAACCTTTTTGGGAAGAGTGCCATTATCTAATAAAAGAAATGTATGCGTGCCTCTTCCAACTATTCCAACAAGAACCAAAAAAAAAAAAGAATAGGTGAAAAAATATTTCGCATGGGTTTTATATTGGGATTTTTGCGCAAATAGCATATTTATGCAAGTCTAAGAAGTGTAAACTTAAAAATTATATAATAAATAAGACCAACTTGGGTTTTATTGTTAATGAGCTTTTCACATATTCAATCAGTTATGTTAGGTATAAAATAAAAATGCGTAACTTGAAACACTGATCCTAAATAATCACTAAATCTGCTTAATGTGGCTTTTAAACTTTTTCTGAGACAACTGCATTTTAATAAAATTGTAAACAAAATGCTATTTATTATTACCCTTTCAAATTTTTCAATATTCTTCTTCACGTGCCACTGTTACAACTCCACTATGCCACACTGTAGCACGCGTGACTAGGGTTTGCCACCCCCTTCCCCTCCTGCCCTAAACAAACCTAGAACAAATGATTTTTATAATTTGTTTAGAAAAATCATCAGTTATTTTTTTTATCTTATACTACCTGAAGCAACGATTTCCTTATGACAAAATATATTACCTTAAGGACTCAGTTTATATTACCTTATGACGTAACGATTTCTATTAATTTTTAGGTAGATCATCGGATATTTTTATCTTATATTACCTTCAACAAATCTATGGCCTAATGATTTTTACAAATCTAATAATCTTAGAATAATCATCAGGTATTCCTATATTTTATACAACTGAAATCCAAACAAATCAGACTTCTTTTTCCTTTCTATTTGGGTCTTTAATCTCTCCAGATATCTATCCGAAGAAACGGTTTCGCGTGTATCGATTCCCCCGTCTCTTTTTCTGCGGTCTGATGATAAGAGACCTTTTCCGGAACTCTTTAATTTCCGTTCTTATTATACCTGATTTATGATTGAAATAGCCGTCCTTCCATTATTTCCGCCTTTTGTAGTCCTTACATTCGGGAATTTAATTTCTTTTCTCTCTTTTAATAGCTTTTTTTGATTCATTGGAGTGTAAAATTATTTGCTGTGGAATTGCTCTCTTTAATCATTATTGTTATAATTAGACATGATCGTAATCTGTTTTAGATTTGCCATTCGTAATAGAAGTTGGGAAGAAAAGAAAGTATCCCCGAAGCATCCACTAACTTGATACTTTGATTTACAGATGTACAACCAAGACCTTGAATTCAAACACATAGAATCTAATGACTGATTTCTAATTGGATGATGAAATCATTTTTACTCCTGGTCTTATTGTTTCTTATATGCAAGTATTTCACTTGAGATTAAATATGTTTTCTCATCTCAATGAAATTATTCAACGAGAATATTTTTATTTCGTCTTTGATTATTTATGTGTCGCGTACTTTTTTTTAAAATAAGATTTTTTTTCATTTATTACCACTGTTTTGAATAATGTCATAGAAATTAAATATGCATTTGGCCTTTTCAGCTAAAAGTTATAGTTAAGCTCTGTTTACTTTCAAACATGGCATTTTTTGGCGAAATGTACCTTGGCGAAAGTATTTGGTGAAAGTATTTTATTATATGAATATATTATAACGGCATTTCTCTCTATTCTTTTTTTTTATAACATGATTGCAGAAGTTATTCAGTTGATGTAAAAGTATTAACATCAATTACATGGATATTGAACATCAATATAAATCTTTTGTTTTCTCTCCTGCGTTGCTGTATTGAGAGAAAACCTTTTGTAATTTATTTTAAAAGCTCATTGTGTTGAATACTAAACAAAATGATAATTTTCATTTAAAAAGAATTACTCTATTAATCATGTGTACAATTAGACAAACAGCAATATTTATTTTTAACTTTAAATTCCATGCCGAAATAAAAAGATAAAAGTTTAATTTGTTTTTAAACATTGCCCAAAAGCTTTTCTGTCTAATTTTCATTGCTGAAAACAGTTTTTGAATGACAAAAGCTATCTGCCGACTATTAAAAATGTATTGAATATTGCGCTTAAAATATTATGCAGAGACTGATTATAAAATATTTTGTTTTGAATCGAGTGTTGACTTTTTTATAGTCATCAAAGTACTAGTCACACTTAATTATCTTTTGGAATAATGTGTCTCTTATCTTGTGATAAGATCCCGTATTTACTCGAATCTAAGCCGCACTATTTTTCCATTGTCAATGCTACTGAAAATCGGGTGCGACTTAGAATCAAGGGCAAAACATTTGTGTTGGATGGGGAAAATTGAGTTTCTACCCCTTTCTAGAAAAGAATTGTAACCGTTCTTTCTAGCCACTTGTATTGATGACTTATCCCCATTCCGTAATTTATCTGCAATGTTCAGTCTATCCTAAACATCGTTGCTTGCTCGTATTTAGGACATTTTTTTGTATACGCGCTTTCTTTTAATCACCTAAACATCAAAGATATCGGTAATAGTATCAGGACGAGAGAGAGAGACTTTACTATGAGGTAGATATGAAAGGGGAGGCAATTTTATAAGCAAAAAAAACCAGAAACACAGCAGAGACCACTGGAATTTGACACAGATGAAACAAATATACTTTTTTGGCTTAAACAAAATAATATAATTTTTGCTTGGAGATGTTCAACAGTCTTTAATAATTCTTTTACATTCCTTTGTAAATCATTCGTTTAAAAAAATGTTGCATGACAAATGCATTGGAGAGCACGGAAGACGGAATCATGTGGAAAAATGGCGACGCCGCCACCAGTACCGAAGGCAGCTGTGACAATGGGAGAGTCGCGAATCATTTTCGACACGTGATACTGAGGTACATAGTAATTATAGGTTCATGTAATGTTTTTGAACGTTTTTAATGTGGGAAAATCAATCAATCATTAACTTCTTATTATTTCTCATTAAACATTTTTTTAAATTTCTTAAGTGTCGGATACAGTAGCGCACACAAAAATGTTTTAAGGGGGGAGTCCATGTTCGAAAGTCCCCCAACTCGTATCATACTTCAAGACAACTCCAATTGATTTTTCTGATTTTGTCGATTTTGTTAACAAAAGGTAGCAAAAAACTAATTATTGAATTAATAACTAGCATGCATTTATGAAATAAGTTGTTAATTACAAGTACTTAATTAAATTTTACGTTATATATACATAAATTATACGTTATATGATATACAATTATCATCAGTCGGTAAAAACTCAAGGGCTTTGGGGGGTGTCTGGACCCCCAAGACTTGTGTGCGCCACTGGTCGAATATCAACAAACCTCTCTTTTACACATTTTTTTATTTTTTCAAAAAAACATTTTTAAAATTTGGGATGTGTCTTGATTTAGAATAAATGCGATATTTTATGAAGATTGAAATTAGAAAGGTTTTACTATTTCTAGACAACAGTACATTTTCGTCCAATAGCTTTCATTTCCCTCTTCAAATACTCGGTAGTTTTATTTCAATGAAGTATTTCCTATTTTATATTACACAACTCATTATTCTGCTTTTTGAAAAAAATGTATGAGATTATTAAATAAATTGTTTAATAATTATATTTGTCTTTATGCATGAATCTCATTGGGTCGTGGAAATAATTTCTGTTGAGTTAACTATAGACGCCTATAGTTAATTGGTTGGATTCTAAAGGTGGCAATTTTTGATCGTTTACCCTTTCTATCAAGCTGTATGGGTTTTACCAGGGGTTGGCAACCTTTTAGCTGTGGCGTGCCAAACCATTCTACCAATGCAATTCAGCTTGCCACACAGTAGGGCATTTTTGAAACAATTAGATTCCTGAAATAATGCATGCAGAGTAAAAAATATATGTCATTAGTATAGATATTTACTTTTACTATACATTAATTTTGCATCATTTAAAGATATTTCTTAACATAAAAATAACATCATAAAATATAACTATTTCTTCAACAAAAATAAAAAGATTAAAATTGTACATATATTATACAGTTTTTAACATATTTGTTATAAAAGAAAATAGACAATATAAAATAGTATTTCCTTTCATCATAGTTAAGTAAAAAAAGATAATAATAGAATTTTAGGGAACCTTCATATTGTAAAATCAATTTGTGACTTTTAATTTGACACGATTCTGAGCATTCAGTTGTTAAAAATTTCTTTGTGGATTTGAAATGTTTTTCATTTGAGAAAATATCTGTTTACTTAGATATGTAGAACCAATAGAGAAAAGCAGAGTACATGCAATTTTCTCTCTTCAAACAATTAAATATCTCTAGCAATGAATGAATGACATTCAATAATTTACAAAATAGCTGTAAATTTATCTTTAGAGTTATCTTTCAGATTTTTTGTAATTCATTAATGTCCATAATTCTGGAGATGTTTGTCAAATTAGGTTCATCCACTCAAAAATTGACAGTATTGTATAGTATTAAACAATTTTTACTGGTATCCTCCTTATTGTGTATACTTATCAAATCAGTTTTAAGAAAAAGAGGGGGGGGGGTAAATTTTTTATATCGGCATAACTGGACATTTTTCCATTAATTTTACTTAACAAGGCTTTTTTTCAATTCCTACTATTAGCTCTATCTCTCTCTCTCTATATATATATATCTTGTTCAAATTTTCAATCGTCAATAAATTCTTTCTATTCATCCAATCAAGTTGAAATAATTTTTTAAAACTTTTAGTGGATGACGCTTGATGTTAATACAGTTTTTTCAAATATTAATTCATGAATTACCGGTTAATTAATTAAATTAATTACAGGTTTTCGACGCCAACTTAGATTAGTCTCCATTGTGTTGTAGCAATGTAACTGTTAAAACAATGACAAAAGTTGGCGTCGAAAACCGGTTTTTCAGCTAAACTAGCCAAACCGGGAGTGCATTGTTACAAAAATGCAGACAAATCAAGATCATTTTTCAATTCCTACTATTAGTTCATTCTCCCTAAATATGTATTTATATTTATTTATATATATACAGCGACTCTCGATAATTCAAATCTTTGATAATACGAACCTCTACATAATTCGAAGTATATGCTCAGTCCCAAAGAAAAACCCTTGATATTTCGAACTAAAACAATGCGTTTTGGTACACTGAATAATTCGAAGTAAAATCTGTGGCTGGCCAGACTACAAAACGCGACAATTCGAAGTTATCTTATAAAATTCTCGGCAATTTGAACCTTCACACAGTCATCTGCAGTCCTGTAATAAACAGGTTGGAGCTTACAAGTTTTGTGTTGTGTTGTCTTTGATGGCCATCTGTCTGATACCCCTTTGTGTTTTCCGATTAATCAGGCGAAAAGACACTTTTGTTGCTTTCATTTCTTTAGGTGGACAATAGATCAACCTCACCTTTAGTCAGCCGTCCATATATTTCGTTTAACTCATGGCCTTGCTACACATGTGTTCGGAAGGTATGGTCCGCTATTGTATAGGAGAGATACGTAGGATTGTGTATGAATGTATTGAATGTATTCTTTTAATACAGGACTTTTAATTTCTGTAAAATATTTATACTGTATAATATGTAATTTTTAAAAATACGTTAACATAATTTTATACATATGAACATTTGTTTTATTAAATAGTTTCACATTTAAATGTCTTAGGAAAAAAATTTCTCTTCGTGTATTTTGGGAATATTTTCTACCCTTTTGATAATTCGAAATTTTTCATTGGTACCTCTAACTTGGAATTATCGAGACTCGGTTGTATATATATCTTTTTCAAATTTTCAATCGTTAATAAAATACTTTCTATTCATCCATTCGAAGTAGGAATTGACTTAATTTTTTTATATATATTACCTGTTAAATACATAATCAGAAGTTGACTTTCTTTTTGCAATTTCTTTCTAAGACTATAAAATTCTCCCTTTATGAATTAAAGAAGATAGGAATATATATGTGCAGGGATTCAAAACGCCTTATTCAAATATTCCTTTTATGAGACCAATAAACCAATCTCTTCATAACTATTGAGAAATAAGTTCAAGGGCATTCGCTCCATATTTATCCAGATTAAGCGTCCTTTGAGGAATGGCCCAGCTTAATTCCCCTTCTCTCTGGTATCGTATGCGAAACCATTTTCCTTAATTCGCAATACCTTCAGAGCCGCCTAAATGTACATCTCATTCCACAAGTTCACTAACTACACGTCCGCGTAAGTTATGTCCTGTAATCCCTCTCTGCTATTATGAATGTGTCCTTTATTAAAACAAGTCGCTTTTAAGGTTCTCCGAATGTGTGTCCTCTAATCACCGCATGTACTAGGGCTTCCTTAAGTGCCTTCGTGGTGAATCCCCTACCATTCATCTTGAAGCGCACGCCCCTGCATTATTTATTTTAAACTCTCCCTTCTACAACACAAGAACCCAATCTTAGAACAATTATCCGGTCGCAATTTAGTCTTTTGTACCGGAAAAGGAGGAGGGAGGTGAGAGAAATCCGCAGAGTTTTCTCCGCCCCGTTGCGAAGTTTGTGACATCATTATCTGCTAGATCTCTCCTTGCGCCCCGGTTGTTTTCTCTCTGAGGATTGCAAGGGCGCGCGCGTGAGTGTTTTACCAACACTTATTAAGAGGCTCCCTTTCCACCCTCCGCCATAAAGAAAAGGGAAGAAGGGGAGGGGGGAAAAGTAGGGTTAATTAAATCATTTTTGCGTGGCGTGAAGTAATAAGTCGTGAGAGAGGGATTTTTTTCTTCCCTGGCCACTCACTGCTGTTGTATTCTGTTTCACACACACACATCCAGCTGGGAAATTTTTTCCCCCTCATTGCTTGTTTTTTTTCTCCGGTTGTTATGCAGTGGCAACGTTAATGAAGTGTTAGAAATGAAGTGTGTGGGACTGTTTTGTGGTGAAAAAGATCGTCTTAAAGAAGTTTTCATATTAGGTAGGTGGTCTTTTAAGAAAAAACAACCCTCATATTAATGATGGACTAATCTAAAGAAAACTCACTTTTAGAAGTGAAATCTTTTTTTTGAAGAAAGGTGTTGGGTGACTTAGAGTCATTAGTTTTGAAAGCAGGTGCTTTGACTTACTTCTGTGTGTGCTTATTTTGTTGCGATTTGAATTAAAATAGTTTTGTAAAATAAAATCTACTTTCAACAACATTTATTTTTAAAAGGGTTTTTATTTTAAATTTAATTCTCCTTGAACTCAATTAGCAACATTAACTTTTCCTAGTTTAAAATTTGTATTGTTCTCCATTCTTGAAGAGATTGAAAATAACCATTCCGGAAACCAAAACTGAATATGTTTATTGTGATGTATTTGAATATATTTCATTATACCTTGAAAAGAAGACTCAGAGTTCAATTTTGTAAAGTTGTGATGAACGTTCTGTCACGTTCATCGTGTTTCAGTTTTTTTTTTTTTTTTTTTTTTTTTTTTTTTTTTTAGACGTAGATGTTATATTTTTTTATTAATTTTATTGAACTTTTTGTTATCTACGTCTAAATACGATCGTTCAGCTATCGATTGGTATCAATTTTTGATAAATGTCATTACATCTTAATTTAACAATAATCATCGGTCTTATTTTTCATAATATGTTCTTCTAATCTAATCGGTATAAAGTTAATCTTAATTTTCATTTACAAAAACATGTCTTCTTCTTCGGGAGAAAGTTTTCAATAGAACAATATTTAAATGAAATAGTTTTTCCAAAGAGGATTAGTAAGAGGCTCGCGCTTAGACCCGTTACAAAGTTATTAATTATACGAACAGTTATAAAAAAAAACCTCTCAAATTTCAAAAATGTATTTAAATCTAGTATTGAATAGTACCTTGGCATGGTGATAAGATGGTTAAATCAGATCTTAAAGTGTGGATCTCAACCCCATTTTGAGTAACGAATCTAAATTTGGAAATGGTATGTAACTTAGCATTTTTTAAAAAAAAATGTCTCATGGACTTAAATGCATACATGAACATTTCACTTGCTGCAGAAAAAGCTCTATTTTTAGTTTTGAATTATCATTTTTAAAACAGTATTATAAATCAAATATTTTTTAAACAATGTTTTAACCATGAATTTCAAGGAAATAACTGTGGCATACTTTTATGTTTAAATAATTACGTTAATTATCTGAGAATTTAATTTAAAAGAAAAATATTTCCTTAATTTTTTGTTGTTATAGAAAGTTTGTTTCATAAGCTACCTATCATTCTTTGACAGTGGCGCACACATAAATTTCTCAAAGGGGGGGGGGGTACTATTTTGGTATCATGCTCCAATACGCCCATTATATTCTTTCAATTTTGGGGAACAAAAAACAGTAAAAAATTAATTATTAGTAACAAATACTTAATTAAATGTTACGTTTTTATATACTCAATCTAAAAAGAATCAAAGGCTTGGGGGGGGGGCCGGACCCAGTGAATTGATATACAATATATCATCGATTTACTGCTGAGTTCTGTTCCGACTAGCAGGTCATAAATAGGAATATTATTTTTCATTTCTACTTTCAGGCAAAAGGAATTATAAAAATGGTTCGTTAAAGTAGCCTGTTAAAAGTATTGCTTCAATTTTCGAAATTTTATCACTTTATCAATGCAGTTATCTTTTTTTCTTTCTTTATTGTGATCGCAAATCTTAAGAAAATATACATATTTAAAAGAAATTTATTATGATAAGATATAATGAGTCAATGAAGCACTTCTATTTCACATTTCTTCCCTCTTAACAGAATCCATTAAATTAAAAGGAACACAGTCAGTGGTGCACATAATGGGGGTCCTCGGGTTCGGATCCCCCCTCCAAGCCCTTGAGTTTTTTCCCTCGGTTGATTATAATCCTATGTAAATTGTACGTAAAATTTAATTAAGTATTTGTATTAATAATTAATTTTTTACTGTTTTTCCCCCGAAAATTGACAAAATCACAAGAATATTTCAAGGGTGGCGTATTGGAGCATGATACGAGAATAGTGGACTTTCGACCCTGGACCCCCTCCCCCTTGAAAAATTCCTGTGCGCGCTACTGAACACAGTTATTATGTAGTGAAGATCGCCTGCTTCTTTCACGAGTGTATTTGTTTCTCTTTCCCTATTGAAACATACAAAAATGTGATATTATATTACTTTAATACAGAACTCTTGTCATATATAACCTAAGATTATATTTTTAATTGTGAATTAAGATGAATTATGTTACTAAAACCTCTTGAAACTTGTCTAGCTCTGTATTGTTAAATCCGTGGTTACCTGGTTGGTAGTATAACGAACTGTAACTCAAAATTGACAAGCCGGGAATCTGGTTGTCTTACCGAAAATTGTTTGAAGCAGGGTTATTGCTCAATTAATTTGACTATGTTTACGTTGGCAGCATATGAAAGAATAGAGTGTCATCTCCATACGTTATCTCCGTCATTACGAGGTCTGTTTCCAATAGTTATTGTATTGCTTCTACTTCGACGTTAATAAATAAAAAGTAATAGCATCATAAATAATTAATAATCATGCCTGTTTCAAAGTGCTTTCAATAAAAATTAGTTGCCTGTACCGACATATGTGTATACTAATTTTACATCATCTTATTTTTAATTATTTTTATAATTGTTAGGAAATTTTTGAATAATATTTGTTTTGTGACTATAAAATTGCGTGGAGGAATTTTTTTCTTAAAAAAGTGAGTTCATGAAAAAATTTCTCATCATGTAAAAAATATTTGTAACTCAAACTCTCTGCATATTGCAACCACTTTTTTCGTGCAAATATCCTGTCACTCCACTCTGCTCTTTAAAACCAATATCACAAACTGATGCATACATCCGCCTGGGGAAAAAAAGAGCGAAAAAACTTTTTATTCCTCCTCCTACCTTTTTTTATTTATTTATTTACTTTTTCCTTTCTTTTTTGACACAAAACGAATTCCCATGCCTCTCTTCTCGCGTTTCCAAAAATAACATTCCACAACCGACCGAAGAAGTATGCGGCAATCTTCTCACCTTCCCCCTTACCTTACGTGTATAATTCGTTTATTTACGATAAAATAACATCCCCCGCCCCCACATTTTCCTCCTCCCCTTCTCTCGCTACAACACTCGATCTACCCTGCGCCAAACGATCGAATTGACCCTACCCCCGCGCAACGCGCAAGGTGCCGCCCCCTATTCTCGCCTGTCACCTAGACAACCGGGAGAAAGAGAGAGAATCTCTCGAGTGGAGTGCGTGATAGAAAACGCCGTCCGTTGGTCCAAGATGGGGTGTCCTGGAGGGAGAGTTAAATGACGCCGACCCCTGACGCCTCGGATTAGCAAGCATAGTAGTCTATGAAATTCGTAGCCATCACCTCAACCATCAGTGCATTCGTTGGAAGTGCTCGCATTAGGACCCCGGGGACGTGGTATGGGTTCCCCTTGGGGTCCACTGAAATTTCGGACGCCTCGTGTCATGTGAAGTTTGTGTTCTGTGCCAAAAAGGTTTGCTCCGCTTAAAACCAACGTGCTGAAGTTCTAGTGGTGTTAAGGGTTCTTTTTTATGTATGTCACTTGCATAAGTTGAATACATATCAAAAATGATTTATTACCTAATTGTTAATCTTAGTGCACATCAGAAAAGCATTCTGCAGTTTTTGAAAATTCTATTTATTGACTTGTCAATCTAATATTCTTGAGGATTATAGATAAATCTCTGTGTCTCTCTAACGCAACTCCTCTGATTCAATTCATTTCTTCTACAATCAAATATCCACAAAAAAGGCTTCAGTGCCTCTCTTGTGCACTTGTTCAAAGTAAACATTAGAAAAGGGAATCCCTTGTGTTTTGTACCTTGAAAACGTTTGCTTTGGAGGATAAATCTTCTCTTTCTTTTATTGGTGTTCATTCTCGTGCGTGTATTTTCACACGCCCCAAATCGTCATCCACTCGTGTGAAGAGTGTCAAAAATGTTTCTTCTGGAAGCAAGTCTTTTCATTTGTGTTCCTCGGAGAGATAGCCAGAAAAGAGGAAAACCAACCACGCGACACTCTTCGTGCCGTGTCATCCGAATTACTTGAAGGGGTGGTGATTCGTTACCCCTTCCAATAACTCCATTAATTGGTGTTCCACCAAATACTTCGAAAATTCCATTGGATAACACATTCCACTTTTTTGCACCTTTCCTTTCTGCAGCTGGCAGCTTCATGCGACAAGCAGGCAAAAACATGTTTCAAGGCGTCGTTCAGTTCCAGCAGCCACCGCAACAGCAAACACAGCAGCAGGGGCAACCACAGCGCTTCCAGCAACAGCAAACACAGAAGCCCCCCATGCACCCACAGCATCTTCCTCATCCCCCGTCCCTGTCCAGTTCTTCGTCATCGTCCACAGACTCTTCTGGGGGAGGCCCCCAGATTTCGGGGTCGGCCACTACCCCTCCCAATCGACGTTCACGACGTCGAAAATCTCTTCTGTACCAGGTGCTCATGTCCCCCTTGAGAAAGAAATCGGGGTCCACCAACACACTCAACACTGTAGCCTCCTCCGGGAATAACAGCAGCAACAATCAACAGCACCAGCGACAAGGAATACCCGTGAGTAGAGATCCTTCCGTTAAATGTAGTTTAGGAAAAGTTGTATGCGCTTTTGCATGTGGTTTTATACGTGCAAGGGATCGTATAAAATGGTATTCATTTTTAAAAGTTCATGAATAAAATTTATCGAATTCATATTTTTAGACTGTGATTGTTACTCAATAACTTAGAAGTTGTTCGAAAAATTGACCTAAAATTATTTTTCAATATAAATACTGGATGATGCAATATAAGCATTTCTGTTCATTTTTTCTATGGAACTTTCTTTAATAGTTTTTGTATACATTGATTCAATAGTTGATTTAAATTTTCAAAAATTAAACGAATTGTATGTATTTGAATATATGATTTAGCTATTCAAACGGAAAGGACTGTCTTAAAGGTATTTTTGAATTTCACGAACGTTATTTACTCTTATCCATTTTCTTCGAAAAATTAGCAAAATATGTGAAATTTCATGTATTTTGATAATATGTACGTCGTGTTTTTATCGTTTCTGCTTTCGTCTGCTTTAAGCCACGTTATTTTTGCTGTGAGTGTCACGATTAACCGTTTCTCGAGGACGAACTGATCAGCGAAAAGCATTGCAGAGACAGGTGTGTCACTTATGTATTCTGCCCAAATGTCATCGGCAGTCGGATGATGCACAGGTGAATTGCTTTTCGTACTGGTTCTGCAGGATTGACCGTCCCCAAGGAAAAGTGCTTTGAAGGATCTGCCGTTCGATATGGGGGGGGGGGTTGAGACTGGTGCATATATGACGCACCCGTCGCTAAAGAGTTCAATTTTCATTTTTGTTGTTGTTGTTCTATGGTGTTAATAGTTTTTATGGCCACAATATTAAATGACAGAAGCTTTGGGGGAAGGGGGAGGGAGAAGAGGATCCTCTTTTTGAAATTACTCACGTTTAAATGCAAAATTGCTTTTGGAGAATTTTAAGACACAAATTAATTTTTGGGACATCTTACCTATTTCGTTTATTTTACAACATTATCTATCAAAGTGTTTTCGGTTTTTATGGGTGTCCGACTTCGTGCTAATCACTTATTGTGAGTTTTGTTCGCTTTGAATTTGTTATCTTGTGGAATTATTCGTGTCATTTCGTAACTTGATCGTGTTGAACTTTGTGTTCATTGTAATGAATTGTATTTTTAAAGGAGATTTCTGGAAAAATTGTGTAACAACAAAGATCTACAGTTTTTTTATTTCAATGTCATCAATTTCTCTATTAAATACATTAATGCATCCCGATCTTTGGTACTATCCATCCTCAGAAAAACATTTGTTTTACATAATGTCAACTCTTTAAAGAAATTAGTTTCACTGTAAATAAAAGTTTCCTTTTATAAGTACCTTGAAAAAAATATATAGCTCTAATTAGTCCTGTAAATTTATCCTTGCATTTTTGTTCCTTTTTTCTTGTTAAAGCGTTGTTCTCTCATTTCTTTCAGTGTTTCATATGGGGGTTGGGTGCTAAAAAAAAAACTCTAAAAATATTTCTTCAAAAAGGAAAACGCAAACGAAAATTATCATAAATTAAATTCAAGAATAATTTAGTTGAATAAAATGCTGTATAAAATAAAATCGGCTAGCATAAAACTAGTGTATGCAGTTTGTTAAATAACTCAAAAATTCCACGAACTATAAACCCTGCATATGCGTTGTAAGAACAATTAAATATTTTCGCTATGAAATAATGAGAAAACCAAAAAATTATACGTTTCAAACGCTGCTAATTAATGTTGGAAAGACCATAGAATTTTTACGAATTAGTTATCTATGCAGTTTAATTGATCATAAATATTGCAGCTGATACAAGACTGATGAAGACATAAATTTAAAAAACAAGATAAAATGAAATTTTAACACAGAACTATAGATGCTATTTGTTAATTTACCTCTTAACCGCCGATTTAAAGTTACGCGGTTTGCTTCCCAATGCCTCTGTTTTTTACGTATGGGAGGGGGGGGGGAGAAAAGACATAAATAAGCAGATTGTTCTCTAATAAAGTAAATGCCTCAGAAACACTATGAAGGTCATTTTATTGCATTCTATAGCCTTCGGAATTGTTTTACCGATAGTTGCGCAACGAAAAGAAACGTATTTCGGCAGGACGTATATATACGTCTGGACACTCAACGCATCGATTGAGCTGGACGGATATATACGCTGGTGTCAATTAAAAGGTTCCGGCATAAATTTTCTAAGACTATAACTATTTTAAATTGAAGCATATGTGCAATCTTTTTTTTTTTATTTATAAAAGTCTGTTTTTAAACATTTACTGAATACATGTCAAGGAAGAAATTTATTACTTGATTTTCAAATACTACCACATTATGTGAATATAATTTGGATTTTCAAACAGAAGAGAACAGATTGATTTATGGTATTAAATTACCTTATCAGTTTAAACTCGATTAAGTATCATTGCAATCGAATGTTTGCCTGTATAAAAACTCTTAAAAGTAATTATTGGAAATTTTTTTATTTTTTTGGAAAAATCGAAAGTGAATGAAATGATTTCAGTTATTGACTTTATTTCATGTATTTATTTGATTTACTACGAAATAAATTTTCTGCCAAAAAAATCAGAGGGAGAAAAATCCTACAGCAAAAAAATCGAACCCTTTAAACTGTTGAAAATTTAGTTTCAATCATTCCGAAAAAATAATTATTTCAGGTTAAAAAATTAAAGTAGAAAATTTCCATTTTGCGAGAAAAGTAAAATTGATTTTTCACCCTTTTATAATGAGGTCTTCGACATTGCCTTCAATATTTTAAATATTAATAATTGTAGTGGTTAGTGTATTTATAAACCATCCTTATTATTGAAGAAAAATTATCTTAGAAATGATAAAATTACGTAATAAATGTACACACTAATGCAGAAAGAAAAAAAAATCAATTCTTTTCTTTTCTTTCTGCAGAGCGTGAAAAACATACTATACCTCAAAATGAGAATTTCCCTCGGTTTAAAAAGCTTGCAGCTAGTATTCTCATTAATGATTATGGTAAAATTTAATAAATTAATTTTCAAGAAGATTTTTAAGGGATTTCTTTTTAACATCTCGTTTTAAGAAGCTTTATTAAAAGTTTTTTCGAACAACCTGAGCTCCTTTGTAACTTTTTTTCCAAAGTCATTATAATTTATTTTTTTTACTGTTTCTAATAAAGGAAAGTATGCGACTTTTAATTTATGGTATATGTATACATTGCTATATGATAGAAGGGGAAAAAACGAAAGCCTTATTTTCTGTTCGAAAAATGGCATATTTGAACGCATTGTAAATATTAATAATTCTGGTGGGGAAAAAATGTGTAAAATTAATTTTAAGAAAATACTTTTTTATTTATTTAAGAAACACTGTAAGAATTTTTTTAACTAATATGTATTGATACATATGTATTTTAAAGTTGTGTTCTCGAATAGTTATAGTCATTTATTCTAAAGAATTCCTTTATCAGTATTACCCTAAAATCCGGCGTATAACGCGCACTTATAGCTCCTAAAATAAGATCGAAATTTACGGGTGCTCATCAAAAACAAGCCGGGTATAAAATAACTATAAAAATGAAAAAAATTAGGCTTGTACATATATCGAAATATTGTTTATGTAAAAAAAATGACATACACTCTCTCTATGAATTTAAAAAGTTGTAGCTCTTGAAGTACACTGTTTTTTCAAATGCCTTGAATAATACTTAGATTAAATTTCAAAGCATAAGAGCATTCCATGCATATATTTCACGCTTCTTTGTAAAGAAGAGAATGCGCGTTATACGGAGAATATACCTAAAACTTAAAAAATACGGCTTGAAAGTATAAATGCATGTTATACTCGTATAAACGCCGAATTTTACGGTACTTTTAAGAATGCGTTTAAAAAATTACATATCCGGATTTTGACGATTTGCATGTGAATATAAATGCAGTGAAAATCGTTTAACACGAATCTGAGGGGACTAAAATATTTTTCGCGTTAAAAAAATTTCGTGTTAAAGGATATTGATGAAAGTTAAGGATAATTAAAAAATAAAGGATATATTCAACAAAATTAAGTTTATTCGAGTATTACTTATTTACATAGGGTATGTATGTATGTATGCATGTATTTCATAAAAATCAATGAAACATAAACATTAACAAAAACTTAATAAAATTTGATACAAAATTTTTAATTTTTTTGAAAAAAAAAACTTTTTTTGAGTTTTTGGAAAATAATTTGATATTTTTCTTTTTTAACATTAAATTGTCAATAAATTGTTCGATATCGTCCATTTTGTTATTCATGTCACTATTTCACACACACACAATACGCTTCTAAATAACTGCGCATACTTTTCATGATGTTCCTCATTTCGAATGACCGTCGGAATCTGCCTCAATGATATTTTTTGGGTTTTGAACAAACTCTCCAATATCTTTTTTCTGGCATAATTGGGGTTGTTATGCGCATTGTCATCATCTATTGCAAAGAATTCTTTCGATGATATAGTACAGGGATGGCGAACCAATGGCACGCGTGCCATTGATAGCACGCGACACAATATTTTGGGCACGCCACCGATTGAAACGGTTTGCATTTTTGTTCAGAATAACAAAGTTCACTATGAAATATTGTGACCAAACGCGAGGGATTCGTCGTGATGCGCGAGATGGCGGGGAGGGAGGGCACATTTGTTTGTTATTGTCTTACAATCCTAACATTAGTTATTTGTTTTCTAATCTACAACAGAAGTCACACATTAATTACTTTAATTTGAATTACACTTATAACTAAAACATTTACAACAATAAAGTGCAAATTGTATTTTTTCGTAGTCTATAGAATTTTGATTTGTTAGTATTTAGTTTATTATTTCCCAAATAATCACAAGTGACTAGTATTTGATGGCTCGTCTATACCTCATTAAACATTCCGTCTGAAAAAATGGCACGTTTATCCATAAAGGTTCGCTTCCCCTGATATAGTAGGACAGTCCAATAATACAGAAACTTTCTCAGACAACCCTCTTAAATTTTGCCTGCGCGTCTGGTGTTTCCCGTATTATGTTCATTCCCAGAGGGGAAATCTTTTCGTGTTAAGGGAAAAAATGCATAAATTTTGTCGGGACCACTGTATTATTTCGTGTTAACCGATATTTCGTATTAAGCGTTTTTGCGTTAAATGTATTTTACTGTGTATATATTACAAATCACACAATGAATCTGACTTTTTTTGTGTATCAGAAATTACCTTTTCTTTCATTCAAAATAAAATACAAAGCATTCTAACATTTATTTCTTTGTTTTCCTTATCGACCTTAAAAAAAAAATCGAGATAAATCCCACCCCATTGACGTTGTCGCTTCCAAATTATTAAAAGATAAAGGAGTACAAATTTAAAATCACATTTAAACCCAACCTTCATTGTCATTTCTCACATTTCAAATGCCTCACGCGCTTTTAAAAAAAAACTTAACAAACCCGATAACTTATCAAGACGCGTTTTCAATGGAAACGCACCGAGCGTGAATGAATTCAATACGACACATTTCCTGGATGGCAAAAAAAAGAAAAGAAACACCTCATCTCAAATTCGATTCCGATGGGTGTATCGAATACCTGAAACGATGATGATGCCCCTTAAAAGAAATGTGTGGCATTGAAAAGAATTAATTGCAACTGTTTATTTCGCTTCTGATAAGGCCTTTTTGAAATGAGGGATTGGTTTTGTTGTTGGTTTATGACCTCTTACCGTAGTCTTTGGTTTCTAGGATCGATTCATTGAATTTAACATGACGTTCGTTTTTATGGATCCCCTAACAGCTGCTGTGGAAGTGTAATTATTTGCTTTTTTAATCGGAGGAGTACGTTTTCGAACTGGACTGTAGAAAAGGGTGTTAAGATTTGTGTTTCGGTGTTTTCCTTTTGAGGATTGTGTTTTTTTTTTTTTTTTTTTTGAATTATTTCTGAGGGACAGCACCAATATCTGTTTGTATGTTTTTAAATCTCGTTTTTCCTCTTATTGACACTTTCATGAAAATTTGCTTCATCTAAAATTTGATTTAGCGCTTTTTTTTTTAAAGAAAAATAATTCATAAACTACAAATTTAAATAAATTTTATTTAGATGTTTTGAAATCTTGCCCTATAATGGTTTGTGAGCATGTTTCAATTTATATTTGGTTGCCGCGGTAGCTAGAGTAGTAATCCCCAATTCCCCGACCCACGGACTGGAATCGGTTCCGTGGATCAAATGGTAGTGGGCCGCCCGAGGAACATTAAATTATTTCCTTTTTATATATTGTAGTGTATTTCTCAAGGGTTTGTGCCACTTTCCATCACTTTGTGTTTCATGTTAAATTTTACTTTATATTCATTTTTGGTGTAACTGTTTTTAGCGCGTTTTTCACGTAGTGGAACAAAAGCGCTATTAGGACGCAAATGTCGTCTTCGTTCCATATTTTGTCGTACCTTTTTCTCAGCCAATAAGCAACCAATTGACCTCGGGTTTTCGGCATTGGGTCGCATTTTTGCCCTAGATGAGCCGAATCATATTTAAATTTTCCCGAATTTTCCTACAAATTTTCCTGAATTTCGCTAGTTTTTTGCTTTTTTATAATGCTGATACAGATTTGTGTCATTATTTCTTTTCAGCTCAATAGTAGTACATTTAGAGGAATGGTACAGTACACACACTACTTTCTGTTAGTAAAAAGTTCATTAGTTGCATTATTGTAAAATACAACATGTGAAAAACGCGCTAAAATTACTTGGGCATGCCAATGATTGATATCTTGTTTATTCTGAAGGTATATTTACATACAATTTAATTAAAGTTATTAAATCAAAACGATTCAAAATATAAACAAACAACATTTCAACCTCAGCGGGCTGCGATAAAATTATCAAACGGTTACCGGTTCGCTGCGATAAAAAGGTCGGGGGCGCTGGTCTAGAGGTTATGATTACGTATTCTTAGGTGAAGTGTCCAGATTTGAGTCCTGGAGCCTCTGAAGACCCGTCGTGTAGAGGAGGCTGATGCAAGTTAAATCTTTTGGTCTCAGAGTCTTTCCGATGGCGGTGAGTAAGGTGTCAACTCGGGTGTCGTACTCGTCACTTGACCGAGGTTCCAAATTACGAAGTCCGTCGCCAATAGCCCTCGTGTTACTTTTAGTGTGACGTTAATAAAACTTTCTTTCTATTTATATTCGATTAGGATTAATTTATGAAATTGAACTCTTCAAAATTTATTTTGAGGCACTTTGATATCGTGATGTTTGAACTTTTGACTTTCTGGTGATAATATATTCCTAGTATTTTTGTCTTCAGGTTAAATTGCCTTTAGGGATTTACCTTTTTAAGTGCATTTTTTACGACCCTGGGGTGGCTGTAGGATTTTTCTTTCCTTCGATGATATATATTACCTTTAAAATATGGACTGGATGACGCTTGCCCTGGATGTGCTAGCATTTTACTTATCATTCATATCTTTTTCTTTTGCATTTACATATTTTTATTTAAATAAAAAATAACTTTTTTTAATCGTAAATTAACGAGTATTTGGTGCAACTTGGAACTAATATCGGTTTGACTTCAGTGAAATTAATTATTATTTTTTTTAAATCCAAAAGACTTTAACTTTATTTCATACTTTCAATAGTGAAGTAATTTAAATTATTTCGTGAATTTTTTTTTCTTAAGATAATCAAAAATTAATATAGCGTTTTATGTAAGTATTGTTTCGAAAAAAAAGGTTGCGAAAAATAAGCTTCTGGTACTCTTTCTTTTTTAAAGTTAAAGTAAGGGCTTTTGTATACGGATCTGCTGATCTCGGAGAAAACTTAGTTTAGGAAAAGAGGTTTTACTTTTTGGGTGTTTTATAAATGCAGTTTTTATTCTTTACATAAATCTATCAAAATAATTGTCTGAATCTAAGTTTCCGAATAATTATCACGTTGAGATATTTGAATGCATATATTCATCGTACATTGAGTTTCTCCTCTGGCGCATGAAACATAGATCGACGATCACGTTCCTTATACTATTTTCTCACCCTGCTTATCTCAATATTCCCCATTAAACTTTTTTTACGAATTTCGAATTTTGAGCTAATTAATGAAGAATAAGTGCACTTTCTCACATTATGTATATTAGCTTTCTATTTACCGTATTATGAGAAAGAAGTATAAATTATGTAATAGAAGACTGTCTCAACCCTGGAAGAGCTGTTGTGTAAGCCAAAATATATAAACTAACAAAAATTCAATCTAGTTGAATTGTAATGACTCTTATTATTGAAACCTTTCAAAATTAAAGTCTCGTAAGAATAGAATGTTTCAAATTCCTTTCATCAGCTCTGTTCGAAGTTTTTAATGCAGAATTAATTTCCGTAAGAATGAATAAATCAAATTTTTTTTTATTAAATCTATTTTATAAATGCCTTGTGTTTTTATAAATAACTCAAGCTTCCATTCTTTAGAGCTAGGGGAGAAAGTCCATCTTAATTGTTATTCTTCTGCTCAAATCAATTAACTTAATGTACACTCCGCACGATGCAATTAATGGAAATTAAATAACGACTATTTAGGCTATGCCAAACATTTATTCAAATGGGAAAAGCCCCAGTAATTGTATCTGATGTAAACGTTGCTGAAAAATGACAGCATAATGAGCTTGAAAAAATCCCTATAAACAGGAAAACAGCTAAACCCATGATTATGACAAATAGACGAAATTCTCTTCATTGCCTCGGAGATTACCTCATTTCATCAATAAGGCGTTAAAATGTGGAAGGAAGATTTTATGTCGTAAAGAAAAGGCTCTTAAATCACCTTTATTTAGTTATAAATTCTTGGCTGATTAGCAGGTTTGATTAATTGGGGAGAGGCGTTAAAGCCCCTCTTTTAATTTTCTTTTAAGGACTTTAATTGGCTTTTTGATTTAAGTCCCATGAATATTTCATTCAAGTGCCGTCGTTAGAGTAAGTAGTCTGAGGGCTGTGTTTACGTGAAATTTGAAAAGCAGTTGCGTTATTATCTCTTATTCTCCTCTTTAGGGTATTTACGCGGTGATTTATTATAATACACTTTGTGATTGCTTTGAGCGACTGGAGATTTTTTTACTCCCTTGTCAAGTGGTTATCTCAAGCCTGTGATATTATTTTTCTTGTTCTTCAGTGTGATATATTTGCTATCGCTGTATAGTAATAATTATTCTAAAAATCTCTCAATAGTGTGTTTGAATTGCTGAAAATTTTTACTTGCAATATGTTTTTATAAAAAGTGTGAAAAAATTAAATTATACGAATTTTCGTCCTCTTCATCCCATTTTTTTTTTGACGGAATTTTATTTCAAGAAGGAATTTCTACTCTTAGAAAATGCGGGTAAGATGACGAACTTAGTTTTTTAACCTAACCTTAATATTCTTTTGCGGGAGGATGATTGTTTCGGCAAAATTTTATAACTGTTTAGTTTTAAGTTCTTTTTTTTTTTAAATTGTGATTTCTCCAGTTTTTTCGAACAAAATTCTTATTTTAAATAAAAGAAGTTTGTTTGTTTCTTTATCTTACCCTGTTGTGTAAGATTTTTTCCTGCTATTTTAAGCAAATTTGATGTGCTTCTGTTCTAGCTAACTTAAGTCTAAATAATTTAAGAATTAATTAAAAAACACTGATACGCGATAAGTCAATTTTTGCTTTTCATGCTCTGTTACTTTTCTTTATGGTTAAATTAATTAATTTACATTTCAAATGTGTGTATGTTATTTTATTTTCATTTAAGTAGCTCCATTGGGGTCGATTCATCACCAGAGGGCACTGCGATCGTTTACCGATTGCCACGTGATTATCAAATATACAATAACAGCTAATCGTATAAACATTTATGGTTGTGTGCTCACCGTCGATTTTATATTCTTTAAATTTTTTGAAGTGAAAACTTCTTTAGCGGCGTTGGGCACTTTTTGGTAGGGGAAAATCTTATGGGTTTGCGTCACCGACGTGCTCTGACTGGCGCACGCGCAGTGTGCTGTTCGCCTTGGACACTTTTTGGATGGGTGAAATCTCGTGCCTTCGCGAAACCGACATGCTTATAGCAGTATTTCTGTAGCTATACAGCTGACTATAGTGCTGTGTATATCTTATAAGTGTAATTGAATGGATTTAGTGAAACGTTCAATGTGTATATACTGTGCATTGCTCGTTGCGATTCTGAGAATGGGCAATACATATTAATGGTTACCGTTTATATTTTGCCTGGAAAATCTATGAGACAGATACAACAATTTTTATTCGAAAATTTGATGATTTATACAAAAGAAGGTTCTGAAATACCCGAAAAAAGATTTGGCGAAAAATATGGTAATGTGGAGATTATGATTTTAAGTGGAGACTTCTATATTACTTTTGCAGATGATAAAAATCTACCACTAATTGAATTTCTAAATGAAACACTTAATTTAAATATGTCCAATGATCGAAAATTCAGTCGTACTACAAAATATAAAACGACGATCGAAGCGGCTTTTACGCGATACTTATATAAATTTGAATCAAACATTTTCCTTTCTTACTTTAGTTACCATAAGCCTATTGGATCTTTTTTAGAACAAAAGGAAATAATTGAAAGTACAAAAAGTCTAAGTATTGTTGAAATTAATGATGACAATGATGCAAACAATTAAAATAATGTTAAAAATCAAGTGCATTGAAATTTAAGTAAATACAAATACTATCCATAAATAACATGATTGTATATTAATAGTTATTTCAATTGAATTGTATTTATATTTTGTCATGATCTTGTACAGCCCGTAATATATTTGAATAATAAAAAACCATATAAACATGTGCATGTAGTTGTTGCTCGGACTGTCAATGGATGTGTAAACCAGATTGAAGTTGATAATTTTAATTCAAACATTATGAAATTTCAAATTTTAATACTAAAAGTTCTAAGTTTTCACTTCTATCGGCAGTCTCTATAACTGCCATTGTTTTTTTAGTACTCTAAATATTTCTAATACATTTTCTAATCTTTTGCTTTTTCGTATAGTTATTTAAAAAAAAACATAGTTTTAGTTTATAGTATTAGATTCAAGCTTAGTTTATACTTCTGTTCTTTGACCTCGTGTGTTCTATTTTTATACACTTTAAGGCTTAGTAATTAGTTTGCCAGCCAATTGTTTCAAAAAATTATGGATTGTTCAATTGAACAAAATTCTTTATACTTAAAAATTAAGTGTTAAATTGTAGAACAGGGGAGGCTTGGCGATGTCGATTTTTTTGACGACCGAAATCGATTGTCAAGCAACATAATTTAGCAATAGGTGCACCGAAAATATAGGTGTTTTGAAATAAAAATAAAGAAATATTAATGTGACATTTTAAAGAAATATTTATATAAGGCTATCAGTGATGCATAAAAGTAAAAATTGTATATATTTTTTTAAGTTAAAGGAAAGGAAGGATTTCATTTTGTTGTGAAGGTAGATGCAAATCCGAAAATGCCGCCAAAATACTCATTCGAATCAAGGACGTGGAAATTTGTTGAGCGTATTATCATGTGATTATGACGTCAGATGAATCGAGTCTATTCTTACCGCATATAAATTTTCTACAGAAATACTTTTCTTTGCTTTATGCTGATTATATCTATTTTTTGTTGTTACAAATGCTATTCCACTTACAAACCCCCAGACATACGAGCACGCGTCTGTAAGAACACGAAACCTAATAAAAAATTATTAAATATATTTACGGGGGGGGGGATGTCTACTGTCGAGTGTGAGTTCAAGAGTTCATGTTGATATGTCAATAAAATAAACTTTTATTAAAAAAAATTATTATATTCAAACATAATGTTCAGTTTAAAAAATTGGTTAGTTCGTAAATAATTCTTAATTTATGGATAAATAAATACAAATAAAAGTCAATTATCTATTTGAAAACTACTTTCTGGTAAAGTAGCTTATTCGTAAGTTGGAAGATATTAACATTATATATTACGTTTTAACAGAACCACTCACCGCTTCATACAAAGTTATTCTTTAACGGCAAATTTTTAATCTGGATTTCTAACAACAAAGTTTTTAAAAGTTGTTATTTAAACTACATTCAGTATCACTTAATGAAGAAACGACTTAAATATAATGTTGTTTAAGGCTCACAGTGAACATTTATCTAGACCGCTTTTAAATTAGTGTACTTCCCTAATCGAATTTTGGTTAAAAGACGTTATTGGTTGTGATAAAAACTGTTTCAAAAATAATTACGGAATTTAAACTTGGAAAAGTAATGCACTTTCTCTTTCTGACATAGATCATAAAATAAAAAAATAGTAAAGTAGAAAATTAAATATAGTAGCAACAGGACTATAATCAGTACAATAGAGTGTATAATATGTATTCATCTTGTTTACAATGATTGTATATGCACATAAGTTCATTTTCTTTTAATATACCATTTTTGTAATCTGTTTCAAGGAAAATAGTGTTAAAGTATAAAGTCAGTTATGTGACCTGTAAATCGAGAAGAAATTTGGACCCTATATTTTAGAAATCTAATGAAACCTGAATCTGAACATGAACAAATTATTTGCGTGTTATTATTTCAGAAAAAAAATATACATATCTATTATACCAGAAAAACATGTTTTACCGAAGTATGTACATTCACTGCACACTTGATCCAAAATAGCCCCCATCGATGCTTTGGGAACGGAATGCTGTCGGTAAATTAATAAATTATGCACCTATCAAAGGAACCGCTCGACCATCTGTTGTGTTCCATTTTTCGAGAACGCGATGTCAGTAGCGCTATTTATAAAAAGAAAAACTTTTAGAAGAGGAGCCATAAAACTTTTTTCCTCCGTGCGCCTCTACTCGACTTCTTCAGCATCGATGTCTTAATGGATCCTTATTAAATTTTCGCTTAAAAGTTAATTTAATGAATTTTATTCTTGTGGCGGAACGTGCGTTGTTAAAATAAAAGTGTTCTGGTAATCGTTTTCCTCGGAAAAATTCAGTCCCTGGCTTTTTTAATTGGTGGGATATTTTTCTTTTATTTTTTATTAAAAGATACTTTTCTTTCAGAAAACGTGGATTTTTTCTTAATATGTAATATAAGGTTATGTATAAATATTGAGAGAAATTAAAAGTGATTAAGTTACTTAAAACATTCATTCATATATACAGGGTGTCTCAAGATTATTGAGACAAACTTTATGGGAAGGTTGGAGACATCAAAAGGATTCATATTTGCACAGCAACCCACGGTTTAAACGTCTTCGTTTGGCACAAGTTGGCGTTATTCACAAGAGCATTGGAGGATACAGACCTGCATTACCGCAGCCATTTGAGCTGCCATCGCCCGTAGAGCAATATAGAACGTTTTACGAACACCGAGCAAGCAGCTATGCACTTGATTTACTGATTACACGGAAATATCACGAAAGGTACCCAAAAGATATTCACTGGACCGCGGGCTGTCACAATTTGTGTGATTATGCATCATTACAAGGCAACAGGCATAGAGAGGGTGGAACCCGAGGGATTCGAACTCCCAGCTTTGACCAATAAATATTTCAGATGATCTCAGTCTTGTTTCTTTTCATTTCTTGCACCTGTCAAACTACTTTCCTATAACATTTTTGACTATGGGTTGCTATACAAATCTGAATCCTTGTGATGACCCTTAACTTCCCATAAAGTTTGTCCCAATAATCCTGAGACACCCTGTACAACAATGTTCGCAAACCGTCGATCGCGAGCTACTAGTAGCTCGCAGGGGATATTTTTGGTAGATTGTGCTAACGTTCCGCTTGGCTAATCTTTTCATTCCTCCACTGGGAAAAAATTTTAAAATTTGTAAGAGCTTATGAGTAATCTTATTACTTTGTTACTTATTACTAACTACACTTCAATTTCTTTATTATGTACAATATTTCAACCTCAGTTCCTTTTTGTTGTGTGTAGTTTAATTGAAATTGATTTCATAATTATTAGAAATATCATTTCATAGGCAATAAACAAATTTAAGCCAAAGTTTTCCCTTCGATTCTAAGCCGCACCCGATTTTCAGTAGCAGTAACACTGGAAAAATAGTGCGGCTTAAGATTCGAGTATATACGGTATATATTTAGAAAGAAAAATACCAAAAATATTTGAGTGTCTTGCAAAAATTCAGTTCAAAATAAATTGTTGAAATAATTATATCTTTATTCTGCTGTCAATATCTTAGTAAGAAATTAACTGAAATGTTAAAAGGATATATATATATATATATATATATATATATATATATTATAGTACTTATTATAAAATATAATTTTTAAAGCATTTTTTACTATCAGTTTTTATGAATTAAATCTTATCTGCAAATCAGCATTTGATCAAAATTCTTCTGTAAACTATACAGCCTAAAAACAATTTTTATTTTTAATCAAACACTTTTCGTTTGGGGAGGGAGGTAGAAAAAGAATACGAGCTTTCACAACACGAAATATTTTAATATTATTAAATGGAAAATAGCTAGAGATGAAAATAAAATTTAACGATGAATAATTTATGAATTTCAAGTCACGTGTTACGATTAGCAGGGGCGATTAAATGGATTATGCAAATGCATAACATGTAAAGTTATGCGCATTTCTTCATCCCTAAAAGAATGAATTAATTAGATTGTAGCTATTATTTTTCTCAAAAAGCCTAAGGGGCAGAGAAACCAGTTTTTTGTTTTATGACGAATCCCCGGACCTTCTCGTATCTTTTTAATTAATTTATAAAACTAGAATTTGGAATTATGAAAGGATTTGTTTGAAAGGGAATTTAGAATATATTATAAATTAATCCTCATTAAACGAATCATAACAGATGGAATCTTATTGTGAGTATTTTAAGTTTATTTTCATGAAGAGATTTGCATTTTCTCTCTAATGCAGTTTTAATTTTCATTACTATAATAATATATGATAAAGAAGTTTCTAGCTGGAATTTTTTGATGAGATTGGGTTTTTATTGAATAATTCTTGTTATAATTATTTAGTATTGTCTGAAATTAATTATATAGTACGGTAAAAATAAAATTTTGATGTGTTATATTTATTTAAGGTATAAGAACACTTTCAGAGTAATATTTTTAAAAAAACATTCAAAAGTAAATTATCTAAATTACATTCAAGTAAATTATCTAAATTTTACTAAAATCACTCCAAATAATTTTTAAAAAAGTTATTTGGAGCAGTTAAAGAAAAAGGTAATAAACTTATATTATAAAAATACAGTTACTAAAATAATGATAATTAAAACAAAGTTACTAAAATCGTGATAATTAAAACAAAGTTACTAAAATCGTGATAATCAAAACAAAGTTACCAAAATAAACTGTATATAGTCTTCTAGGGAATCTACTAAAATTTTATAAATATAAAAACTTAAAAGCTGATCGAATAAATATTATAAGAAATTTGACGTATTTATGAGATTTATATTGAAATAACATGTCATAACTCAAAAAATACTCATGCTGTAAGAATTATTTTAGTATATATACATTTCCTAGAAAATTGTATAAATATCACGTTCTAAAAGTTTCATAGAAATACATTTATAATAATTTGAGTTATTAGATTCGAGATAATAGGTTTTGAAAAATTCAAATTCCACTTCTGGCAAATTAAGGACCCACTTCCGACATTTCAAATTTTATGTAATATATTGTAAATCGGTCTCTAGGTAACGTAGAAACAAAATAATATATGTTTTCTAATGCCGATAGATTGCTTTATTCGATAAAATTATAATTATAAAAAAAAACACCTAAAATGTGTATTCTCATCTAATTCGGTCATTTCACCGTTCCCTTAAAGTAATTTTCTATAAATATTTGAGTTCAAACAATATTTTTATTAAACTGGTATTTATAGTTAGCTTGTCGATTTTTTCCCCTGGTGTCAATTGACACACATACATTTGAAAAAAAAATACTCAATTTCTAAATGAATATTCTAATCTAATGTGAATCTAGTTTTTATTTATTTATGTTTACCATTTTTTGAATTCTTCGTGTAGTGATGGAATATGATGTGTTCCTTTTGATTTATTTTGCAATACCGAAATTCTGTTTCAAATATTGTTCTTTCATGTTGGTTTTCAATACGTATATTTGAGTGGTAATAAAATTTTAAAAAATTAGTGTTAGGTGTAGTTCTTCTATTTATCTACTTCCCCATCTTTTTTATTAATCTCTGTACATTTTTGAAAGAGAGAGGGGGATTCTCGGCATCTTCAAGTTCTCTTCCCCTTTTCATATGAACATTATTCGGTACTTGCTTATTATATCATCGACCAATATCGTGAAATCAAAAACACGTCGCCAAATGCCGTGATATGTAGCCAATAATGGAAAACCTTTCCACGCATGTTTGATCACAGTAAAAATAATGATGACAGCATTTGGCTACATTTTTTAAATTGGCGACATCTTTAGTTTGACGAAATTGGTAAATGGTATAATATATAAGTACCCATTATTCTCCATACTGGTTTAGATAATTCATTTTTAAGAAGAATGTTTTATTTTTCATTGTCATTGAAAAATATACTTCTCTAATCGTTTTATCTTCTTCTGAGGGATTTCGAAAACATCCTCGTAAAGAATGACCGGCTCTCAAAACTGTCCCCAGCTGAAACAGTAACGGAGGAATGATGTAGTTTTGAGCGAAATTCGCTTTTTTTTAACTCACCAACCGTCTCTGTCTCGAAGCGTTCAATTCCAATCGAGTGAATCGATGCTTGTGATTGAAGACCACCTCCCAAACGATTCTTATCCATTTCCGCCTGCCCCGGGTTGGGGGATGATCATATTTCTTCACGACGAACAATTTACCAAATGTTGTGCCGCCTGAAACATCCTCGGGGCAATTTTACTTGCTACAGTTTTTGAAAAGAATTAGAGAATTAGTGAAAAAAGAGGGGGAAAAGGACTCTTTATGCAATTTTCTTTCGACAACTTTTCATTTTGGAATCTATTTCATACATTTGGCTTTTTTTCATGATTTTGCTTGAAATAATATTCTTTTCCACATCCGGATTCTCATGTTGAAATTTTCCACCACGTGTCATATTTAATTTCGAAAACGCATTAAAATAATACTATTCAGTTTGTTTTTTTTTAATTCGGAAGACAAAATACGGTTTTACATATTCAAATGCAATTTTTGCTGATAAGTGACTTACCGTATATTCCAGCGTATACCACGCACTTTGTTTGCCTAAAGACCAAATGTTTTGTTAAACGGCAGATTATAGAGAAAACAATGGAATTTATAACATTGAAACGCACCATCTCTTTAATGATCTTCAAGTCTGCTTTTGATAGTTTTAATAGAAGCAATTTACTTAATGCAATGAATGACTTTCGCATTCCATCAAAACTCATTAGACCAGACTTACATTACAAGATATAAAGTATTAGGTAAAATTTCTTGGATCACTGTCAGAAGATCTTGATATACTTAGAGGTGTTCGACAGGGAGATTCTCCCTCTTTGCTCTTTAATGTTGCACTGGAAAAAGTAATTCGTGATTCAAATATCAATAGTATTGAACATTTTTCTCTAAATCTGTACAACTTTTAGCGTATTCTGATGATATTGATATCATTGCTCTTACCCTTCCTGCTCTGAAAGAGGCATTTCTTGCCCTTAAGATTGCAGCAAGTCGAATATGTTTTGTTATAAATGGAAAAAAAACCACTAAATATATGCTATTTTCAAAAAACAAAATCCCAAATCCTTTTCTTGAAATAGATTCATACAAACTTGAAACAGTTAAGGTATCCGAATACGTTCGGAGTACTTTTTAACAAAATAGCATACTAAAACATTATAAATGCTCTTTTAGGACACAATACCAATAAATATTACTATTTAACTATCACAATTTAAAATAAATTACCTGAATTTTACAAAAATCACAATTATAAGTGAAATTTAGCAATATTTTTGAAAAACTTCAAAGCAGTTAGAGAAAAAATAATAAACATATATTAGTAGAAGTATTAAGAAAACAAACTAGATACATTTATCTAGAAAATGTACTAAAATGTTAATTTTTTATTAAAATTTGAAAATTTTAGAGCTGATTGAGTAAACATTATAAGAAATATTACATTTTTTATGAGACCATTATTTAAATAACTAGCCATAGCTCAAAAAGTATTCATACAATAAGAAATATTTTAGTACATTCTAGAAAATAACGTAAATACCAGATTTAAAAAGTTTTATAGAATACATTCGTGATTTTTTGAGTTATCAGACTCGCCATCATAGATTTTGAGCATTTAAATGCCCACTTCTGGTAGATCAAAAACCCACTTCCGGTTTTTCTAAATTTATAAAATGGATTGTAACTCGGCCTCTGGGTAGTGTAGAAACAAAACAAAGTATATTTCGTAAAGTCAAAAGATAGCTCTATTCAATAAAATAAAAAAAACCAAAACATCTGTCTTGACTGAATTGGTCATTTTCAACGTGTTCGGATACCTTAAACGTTTTAACTACTTAGGATCTATTATACCTGGCAAATAATGCTTTTTATAGACTGAGGAGGTTTTTAAAATCTAATTTTCTTTCAAAAAACACAAAACTTTTAATTTACAAAACCCCTTTTAGACGAGTTCTGACATATGCATCTGAGACTTGGACAATAACAAAACTGGAAGAAAATCAAATAGCATCCTTTGAAAGAAAAATACTTCAAAGTGTACTTGGAGGGTAAACGAAAACAATAGCTGGAGAAGAGGATTCAATTTTGAATTAATATTGAATTTATAAACAACCTGACATTATTTTTAAACACAAAAATAAATACAATGAATTAGGTGGTCCATATAATTCGAATACCAGATGATAATATTGTTAAAAAGATACTACAGTTCAAAGTCACTGGGCTGAGAGGGATAGACTCAGTGGAATCAGACTTTAAGATTTAAAAAAAACAAGCAAATTTGGGGAACGAAGATGAATGAGGGTCACTGTGGAGGAAACTTTAAAGGAAGGCACTGACCCACAAGGGACTGTCTTGCCGATATGATGATGACAACACACACCTGTACTTCCAAACTGTTTTTTTTTTATTTTATGTATATTCGCCGTATTACGCACTCCCCTTTTTTTAGGAAAAAACCTGAAATGCGCATGTTAAGTTGAAGTCATTTATTCGAAATATTACCCCTGGCTTTTGAAAATTAATATACTTATAGAACTAAAAGCACAAGACAGGTTGCGTTAAAAATTGTCTGGATGTTACGAGGCGGGAAAAAAAATTTTTTTTAACAAAAGTAGACCAATCTATATAAGGAATATTTTGTTTAAGTAAATAATTAATACATGGAATTAAATTAAGCCTAACATAATTCAAAACTCTTTTAAAAAATATAGCATGTGTGTGTATCATCTAACAATCTGGATGGAAAAGAAGATGATTATTTATTTATAGATCAGAGTAAAAGTGGTGGGTTGAAAATGAAACAGAATTCGATGATGTGTCTGAATATGACGAATTTATATTGTTTTACCCAATATTGAAAGTTCATAAGGAAATTCATTTCGTTTAAATAAACAGTATTTACATACATTTAAGAGTATATTTTTTAATCTTTATACTCTCTTTATATTTAAGGCTATTTTTAAATTCGGTGTGTAACTCTCATCCGCAAATTTCGATCTTATTTTTTGTGCATTATACGCCTGATATGGTAAGTTCCAGGATACATTAATTCTCAAAGATTCTTATGGATTTTATTGTCTAAAAAATTAAACAAAGGGATAGTTATCCGTTACATTCACTTAGATTTTAATGTTTATTTGGTATGTGTTATTGAAACTTTTAAAAGAGAAGAATAAAAACCTGTGATAATTATCGTAACCTTCATCTTATTCTATTCCAGAATAACAAAATATGTCCATATTAGCTTATTTTGTAGTTAAAATGCTATATAGTGAACTGAGCTAATTTATCGAAGTCTAAAATCATGTCGATACTTGGAATTTTTACACTTTTTATTTTTATTTATTTATTTATTTATTATTTTTTTTTGTAATTTTACTATGAATATTTATTATAAATAAAAGAGAAGGAAAGTTTAATTTTTTTTTTTTTTTTTTGCGGTATAAGTAATTTGAATTCGTTAACTGCCATCCGGTTCCTCAGTGGAGTCATAAAAATCTGCGATGGATGAAATGGCGCCTTCACGACGCTTTCGAATTCTAAAGCGATTTGAATGCATTGCGTTTACATGAATTTCTCATTTTTTCATTTTCTAAACCATCGTGGCCCGTCTCTTAAATCGCTCAAATAAACCATTAAGATCTGGCGAAATCTGCACTTCAGGCAAAAATTGTTTCTGAATTGCGTTAAAAATCATTCATCTCCATATATGGAGCGCCCTCTCCTAAGGTGCTCCTGTGGCAATTTCCTTAAAAAAATCATGTCTTTAAATTGATTGATGACGATTGAAATCGTTTTATGATGATCTTTTGTAAAAATTGATTCATCATCCCGAGGGTAGTTGAAACATTGATGATTTTCATTTCCCTCCGATTATTCGTGTTATATTTGTGGAGCTACAGAGCTAACCGTATGTCTTCATTGTGCTCGTTATTTTGTAACTATTGTTCTGCGATATAAATATTTAGCTTTTTCTAGAAAAATTAAATCCAGTTATTCTTTTTACAATATGGTGCAAAAGAATATTTAGTGCCGTATATCCGATTAGGTTCTGCAGCTCAGTGATAAAGATCGTAGGCTTCACGACTAAGCTGTGATAAACTACCAGAGTCGTAGCGAGTCTCAAATGGACCCTGTGTCAAAATGTGGCCACGGTAGCCTAGTGGTCAAAGTAACGAACTTGTGGCCGGCGTGTCATGAGCATAGAACCGCTGAAGATCCGCCGTGTAAGGGTGCGATGCACGTTAAATCAGTCGAAGTTCAAACGTTCTCCCGTTGATGTGGTAGTGGAAATTAGGAGAAGGGGTAGCCAACTCCGGTGCCATCCTCGTCACTTGACCGTGGATCAAAAGAATGAGATATGTCGCCGAAAAACTTAGAGTAGCTGAATAGTGCGAACGTTAATATTCACTCACCTGTGTCAAAATTCCTTCGGGGTTTTTTTTTTGAAAAACTCTTAACATTTTAAGGGTTTTTTCTTTCTTTTTCCCCTGAAACTTCTAGTAGCCCTTGCATTGATAAGGTGATAGCTACGCCCCTGTGAACTACTTAATGTGCAATGAATGTATTTAAAACTCTTTGGGCCAAATAATGCAGATGCATTATATTAATTGAGTATGGTCCTTAAGGTCTTTATGGGATGGGAATGGATTGCTTATTAGAGGTGCACTTAAATATGGGCCTCGTAATTTTGCACCAGGGGCACTTGAACGGGCGTCTAACTCTTGTTGAATTTACATACGCCAGCTTTGAATCCCTACAGATTCATCAGCCCCGCTGTGACTCAACCGCAGCTACATCGATCATGAGCTCACTACTATGATTACTTGACCACTGTGGCTTTCCATATAGCTTTGGGGTTACGGATTGATTGGTAATGAATGTCAAAGCTATAAGTGGTCTTTTAGCAACCAACTTTGTAATTTTTGAACCTCTTTTTAGATGACGATGATAACACTTCATCTGGCACAAGGTTGTTTTTTTACTCACCACGCACACTTTAGGACTTAGAAACCTCGATAGATTTAACGTGCACCAGCGTGGTGAGTCTTCAGTGCCATAGACATTCCCATGGGATCTATGATTCAACAGAAATAATAACGGACATGTATTCATGACTATAAAAAAAAAAAAAAAAAAAAAAAAAAAAAAAAAAAAAAAAAAAAAAAAAAAAAAAAAAAAAAAAAAAAAAAAAAAAAAAAAAAAAAAAAAAAAAAAAAAAAAAAAAAAAAAAAAAAAAAAAAAAAAAAAAAAAAAAAAAAAAAAAAAAAAAAAAAAAAAAAAAAAAAAAAAAAAAAAAAAAAAAAAAAAAAAAAAAAAAAAAAAAAAAAAAAAAAAAAAAAAAAAAAAAAAAAAAAAAAAAAAAAAAAAAAATCTTTCCCAAGTTTCACAATTCTAGAATTATAAAATTGATTTTAAAAAATGTAACAAGATAATCAGCCAAGATTCCAATATTATTTTTTTTTTTTTTTTTTTTTTTTTTTTTTTTTTTTTTTTTTTTTTTTTTTTTTTTTATCATAAACATTTATATTGTTTGAGATTCCATTAATATACTGAAGATATCAAATATTCATATTGTTCTTGATTCATGACAAATTTCTGAACGTAGTGTGTGTTTAATTAGCTTTTAATATATATATATATATATATTAGATTATTTTTTTTACAATCATAAGCAATAATAAAAAATTTTACATGGTCTTATTTTAAAATTTTAATCAATTCATTCATTTATTACTCTCTCTCTCTCTCTTCATTGCCTTTAGATAGCAAACATCGCAACAAAAGACGTTAAGTGAAAAACACATTCGCATATCGTTAATTTTCAAAAGTTGAGAAGTTAGTGTTGATTATGTAACTGATATTTTTGAAGAAATGACATATTTTATATCAGAGGCTGTATTAATTTCGATTATTATCACTGTAAAATATAATTATACAGTACTATAGCGCTTACATATATTATCCTCATAATTTCCCTATTTTATTCAAATGTTTGTTAAAAATGCCGCCATTCACTGAATCAGATTTGTTCTTAAATTATTGAGATTCGTATTTGGCAGTTTGCGTAAATCCTTATAACCTTATAATATAATGTCGAAAACTTTTCTAATGGGCAGAAAAGTTTTTGCAAATATTTCTTTTGTGCAGATCCCCTTTTTTCGTGGATCATGCTTTAAAAATCGATTCTTATTTCACTCGACAGAACCTCCATCTCCTACCTTTTATTTCGAGTTGTGTTTACCGCCAGAAGATCCCAGCTGTTGAGAAACAAAGCACATTTCTAAAGGGACACCTGTGCTTGAAGGCATACCTGGAGAGCATCTGAATTTCTCCACTATCAGAATATAAAATGCTCTTCAAATAATACTTTAGCTTGAATGCGCGCCTACAATCTTATATGTATTAATAAAAATGAATCTTCTAGGGACTGTACTTTATATCCTGGCTTCTTTTTAAGAGATTTCGAAACGCATGCTACAGTGAACAGTGCAAAAGAGATTATGGATTTCTCTTGGAAATTATATGTAATATTTTGTCTCGTGAATTTTAAAAATAAATATATTTTATAAATCTCAATACACATATAAGTATGTTTATATATTATTCAATCTATGCACATTATATGTTTAATAAATATTTTTAAATAACTATTAGCCTTTCATCAAAGAGTTTTAAAAAGAAATTTCTCTTGTTATTCCGACTGCAAAGGAAAAGCATATCTTCGTTATATTTTTTAAGTGATTGTGTTGTTTATATTTAAATGTCATTGTTTCAATGACATTCAAATGTAAACTATTCTCGTCCATTTTTGGTATGCCAATTGTAACCTGTAAGGAATAGCCCTGAGCTATTAAACAGTTGATTCAAGTTTGAATCCCAATGGTGAACCTTTATAAATAAAGTTAGTGGTCGCGGTTTTCCTAGTGGTCATGGTTATGAACTCGTGGTCGGCGTAATCGACTCGCGAGTTCGAGTTCTGATGCTTTTGAAGACCCGCTGTTTGGAGGGCCCGTGCACGGTGTCGCGGCTTATAGTCCTCTCGTTAGCGGGATGTGGAAGCTAAAACGGGGTGTGCCAGCTCATGTGTTGTCCTAGCCGCTTGACAAGGTTCTTTGCCATTCACCGCTATGTTGTTTTACAATATGACCTTAATAGCTCCCTTGGAAATAAAGCTACTCCTTTGCTTTAACTGCTAGTGTATCGGTTTTTCACACGGCGTGGTATAAAAATTAGTGGTAAGGAAGAGGTAAAAAGTTTAGATATCGTCCTCGTCTTTTGGCTACCGTACCAAACGCCATTGTCGGCCATTAACTTTCTATGCAAAAGGAGTTCTTTCGAGATTTGTATACGGCATTTTCGTATTTTCAGTTGAGCGTTTTTAATACCTTAATTCTGATATTGTTTCTTGACCATAAATAACTTAACTAATTCAACTCATAAACTACGAATTAAAAAGTAATTGTATTCCTGTTATACTTTTACAAATGTATTCCAACAGCCAGATTAAGTTAGATATACATTTATTAAGGGCAATTATTTATAAGGAAGGGCTAAAAACTATTAAAAAGTATTTACATCATCGTCAAAAGTAACTCACTGGATTTCACGAGGTGTTTGTCTCGTCCACCTCGCCACGTCGTTCTTTTGTTTTCTGTCTCGTTTGCCGCGCTATCGGGTCATTTCCTGTCGTTTCCCGCTCTATGTCTCTGTTGGTCCATGGTTCCTGTATTATCCTCCAACCACCGTGTCAGCTTATACATTTACAAATATATTTCCTGTGTTTATTTCACACAAGTTGGAGTATTTTAAGAAAATATTATTATATTTCAATTAAAAAGTAAAGGAGGTTAAAATTCGCTTTTGTACTCTTAGCAGATGTTTAAAGTGTGCTCTCCACTTTGTCGTTCGGTGTTTCTGAAGACAGAAACTGTAAATTCTACGTCTGTAGGAATGTCTACTAAACTATGGTTATTAGGGTAGTGTATTAGATGAATGCTTATATTTATCAAGAGTTGAAAATATCTTTCATGGAATGTTAAAAAAATATTATAATTTGCATTAAAATTAAGTTCACTACTATAAAAGGGGTTTAATTTTAAAATTTCGTTTCTTGTAACATTTAAACCGGCTGTATAAAGGAGCTGATGCACATTTAATTTGTCGAACCCCGAAGTCCTCTCGTTGGCGTAGTATGGAATTCCGGAGAGGACAGAGGTGCAGGCTCAGATGTCGTCCTCTTCACTTGACCGTAGTTCAAAATTACATGGTTGCGAATATCCCTCATGTTGCCTCACTGTTCTATATAAATTAAGTATCCAATCAAATCTTGGAAGATTTAAATTTTGTCAACTTATATGATGCAATAAACAAAAGTGTACGCTAGCATAGTACAGTTTTGTAATTGGTAAATGATCATAAATATCTGGTAGATTAATACAGTTTTCTATTGGTAAATGTCATAAATCTATTAAACATTTAACTTTATGTATGTAATATTATATATAAAACTTGAGATCACAAGAAATATCAAAGAATTAAAAAAATCCCTTCTAACCTATCATTAGTAGACGAAATAAAAACCTCAGCTTTTCACTCCCGTTCCCAACAGGTGTTCGATTGCGCCCCAATTAATCCGCAAACTCCCGTTAATTTTACGCCCCTGCCTACTGAGATTGAGAACAAAGGCCCTTGAGACCGGGGCTGCCGACTCAGCTACGGACAGGGACGGTGTAATCCACCAATCCGCATCGATCCGATTTCCTTGATTCCTTTCCCTCTTTCCCTTCCGTAGCCCCCTTTTCTGGGAGATTAATGACGCCCCCCTCCCCATCCGTGAAACGGGGAACCCTCCCTCCATTGATCTACTCCATAAGTTAGTATCGAGTATCGGTTTGATGCTTTCTCTGAAGTGAAGTGAAGGGGTGTTGGAGAGGTGATTACTCATAACTTCCTTCCGAATATTTCTTTTGAGAAGATCGGCTTCGGTTATGACATTTCGGATATCGCCAAACAAAGGCGATCTCTGCGAAACAAGAAAATGTGGGATTAAAATGGATTAGCATGATTGCAGTTGTTATTGCTTTGCATTTGAATCCAATCGGAACCATTATATTTTACATTAATTCTCTATTTGTACGTTATATGTTTTATTTCGTTAAGAATTTAAATAACCTTAATACTTTTGTTTAGTTAAGT
>BMAO01005603.1:0-129898 GCA_019973975.1 Trichonephila clavata | reverse complement strand
AAAAAACTGCCTTACTCCTTGTGTTAATTAATAAAATTTTTATTAAAGATATAATTATTCGATAGAAAATTTTTTCCAATCCTATCTGATTAATTTTTTTTCAGGATTTAAGTTACTATTGCGTATTTACCACGATAACATGTCAGATGTTACACATCATATGCGACTACTGTAAGACTCGTTTATTTTCAATCAATCGGCGCATATGCAATGCAAAAAGGAATGTTGACTAAGTAAGTGGAATCAGTGAAGTTTTTTGTAAAAATAACAAATACATATCAGATAGAATCTTTCGAGCAAACTCTAAAGCATGAAATAACGTATACTAATAATATAAATAAGTGGAAAGAAATTAAGTAAATTGCCACAAATTTCAGAGAAAAGGATATTTATACTAGCGTACTTGGAATCATTTGTTGAATTGAGACAGTTGGGATTAATTTTGATTGGAAGAATCTGGTGGGAATTTGCATGAATTTAATTTTCAGATTTAATATTTGCCAGGAAATAATCGGTTCAATAAAGTTGATGCAGGTAGTTTAGGTGGCGAGAGCTGCAGATGTTTCAAAATATATAAGCGATTCACTACTAATGTGCTTAGTTTAAATTTGTATTACCAAGCATAATATTACGAAAATCTGATAAAATACTTAATGAAGTGTAACTAATACATTCACTCTATGTTTAAGGTATCCGATTACTTGCGACAACTTTCTATTGAGAAAATGAAGATACGAGTTTTTTATTTATTATTATTTTTTTGTTACTTTTAGATTTGTTTAATAAATTTTAAGAAAAATATACTAAAATTAAGAAGAGAGAAAGAAATTATTACTACTAAAATGAGAAAAAATTGGAAAAAAAATAGAAAAAAATAACATAAACGTAGCTCACGCTTTAAAATGTGAGAAAAAAACCCCTCTAAAGTTCTGACACAAGTCGCCAAAATGGTCACTAAGCTGCCAAAAATGATGCCAACGTGGATATTTTTGTAATTCTTTTGAGTAGTTAATTTTAACCAATTTGTTTTTATTAATTATAAAATTATCATATTGTCATCCAAAATAATCGTGTATATAAAATTTCAGCTCAATTAAGCTCTGTAAAATGTATTTTATTAAAAATCCAAATTTTGAACAAGATATATATATATATATATATATATATATATATATATATATATATATATATATTATATATTATATATTTTTTTATATATATATATATATATATATATATATAGGGAGATTGTGAACTAATAGTAAAAACTGAAAAATAAAATTAAAATCATTTCATAAATCAATGATATTTATATATGCATATCAAGACAGGGGTAACAAAGTAAATAAATAATATTAAATACGAAAATTTTTATATTCTTTATATTGTGCATATTCCCGCTGTCATACACAAAATAATTGTATTAATTCTATAGCTAAGCCGATCATATTATTTAAAGTGCTCGAATGGCGAAATATTCCTTTGTTAAAACGTGTTAGTTGAACAAACTGTGTTTTAATTTGTACATATTTATTCATTCAAAAAACTGGAATTAACAAAATAGAAAATAACACAATATGCTAATTGTACAGCCCCAATATGAATCAAAACCATCATAAAAATCACGTGCGATGTATAATTTATTGTGCAAAACTCTGAACAACATTCAATAATTACGACAGTGGAATTCAATTCTACAGTAAGGTAAAGATAAACAATAATCCGAATTCTTTTTAGTAAAATTTTATCAACAAATTCCCTTGAAGAAAAACCCAGGGAGAAAATTAATTAATGATATTAAGGAACACAAATAATCCTATATCACTTATTCATTTTTTGAAATCCTATCTTCATAAAGCTTTAAGTTTTAAAATTAGATAAAGAAAAACAATAACTTTCAAGAATATGTGGCGGTGGTATGTATAGGAGCCAGTAACAGCCTCATGTCTAAATAAATCATTTTAGTCCAGTGGTAAGCTATGTGGTTACAGATCAGAAGATACCGAGTTCTATCCGTCATTGTTGACTTTAACGTTGAACAAAGAAAACCGCAACCTTCGCGTAGCTGTTGGGGTGGCATCTACCCACCACAAATGCAACCAAGTCGTCAGACACACATGACGCATCCAACGAATCGTCACACCCAAATGACGCAACCAAGAAGCTGTCAGACCCAAATGATGCAACAAACTAGCCGTTAAAATCAAATGACGTGACAGGAACAACTCACACGCTTACCAAACAGCGATATCGTTTGTTCGCCTACCGACTCACTGGTAGGGAAGTGTGTGGTGGTATCTATATAAGCTAGTAACAGCATCCGGACTAAAGTGCTCATTTTAGTCCAGCGGTAAGTTACGTGCTTACGGAACGGAAGATACCGAGAGCGAAACTCCTTGAAATATAAGCAACGAAATTCATATAAAAATACTGCATAATTAATTAAAACTGAAATAATATTCTAGAAGGTATTTTTTATAAAATAATAATAAAAATATAAAAATAATGGAATAAGTTTTGGTTTAAATATTACTGCCGGCGGTAAAAGTATTACATATCAGCCACGTAATATTTCATTATATTTAGGTCTTGAATACATATGTTAACTTATTAGGCTTCTGATACAATTTTATGCATTACGTTTGAGCTTTCAAACCGTGACTAAACAAAGCTACTAGAATCTATAATTACTAATAAATGATGATTTATGAAGAAAAAGAGTTTTAATTTTTAAAAAACTTTTACATTATTTAGTGAAAAACGACCAATATTTGAAGTGTTTTATATATTTTTCCGATGAAGTGGTGGCAACCTTCAGTTGAAAAATAGCTCTCATAATTTGATACGAAGAGACTTATTCACCAAACACTTAATAATAAATCATCCGTCAAAAAGATACATTCTGAGTTATTTTGCTTTCATAGGTTGGAAATTTTTCAATCGATATTACGCTTGAGATCTTTTTTCCATGCACGCTATAGTTGCCAAAGCGTGAAAAGAAATCCTCAGAATGAATGACATTGTAAACAGAAAGGTTTTCAAGAACTGAAATTGATAAATTATGGACTTAGTATACATTCTCTTAAAGGATAGGTCACATGCACTATAAAGACGAAAATTCTTAGATATTTCATTTTGTTTGCCATCCTCTAAAGCATTTGTTTTATTGTTTTGGAAAGTTTATAGAACGTTAAATACCCCGTGGCAGAAAAACAATGAATAGTTTCTAAAATGTCTTTTTTAATTCGTTTCTTAAAATGTTTGAGAATATAATTGTATTCTGTGAATTATTTGTGTTATAAAGTCATTTGTATATATCCAGGAATTTAAAGTAGGATAATGTATGTAAATAATATTGGAAATAATTTATCTTTAAAAGAGAAGAGTAATTAATAGAAATTTCTCATAAAACTACTCGCATTTGCCTATTTTATTATGGTACATTCGTTCTAATAATTTCCTAATTCATTCCAGATCTAGAAATATTGAGAATGAAATAATTTACCTTTAATATAGAGAAGAATAATGAATAGAAATTTCTCATAAAATTACTTTCTTCTGCAGATTTCCATATGGTGTAGTAACCTTTGCGTTCTAGTAGTTTTCTAGTAAATTTTAGATCTGCCTTTTTGTTCACTTTTTTTAAAAATATTTTTTGAAAGAGCCTTTATTTTTGTTGATTCAGTTGAGAAGGTAAAAAATATAGATTGCTAGATACTTGAACGTTTAGTTGAAAAATTTAATACAAGATTATTAGAAAAATTCTCAGCATTTATGTAAATATTGGATATTGGATACAAAACAAAGAGTGTACATGGTTTTTCATTTTTTAAACATGATTTTTTACACACACACACACACATAAAATGGCGCAATAATTATTCTTAATCTCCTACAACGAAATCTAAAACTAACAAATCTATATTTTATGAACACAATTAAAAATACTTTTAAGAAAATTTTAGATCAAATTATGAAATTTACGGAATGAAATTCTATAACCTCTTAACGTCCTCCGGCGTATATATCCATCTCGATCAACTGGTGATTTGAAGGTCTCGGACGTATATATCCGTCTTTCTAAATTACGATTCTTTTCATTCCGCTGGTATCAGTAAAAATATTTCGACGACTTTAAATGCAATAAAATGATATTGACAATGTTTTCAAAATATTTAATTATTCGACAGAAAATTTGCTGATTTGTGCCATTCGTTATCTTTTAATACACAGTATGCGCGTGCCTGTGTGAAAAATGGTAGTTCTTGGGAAAGAATTGCGTAGCTTTTAATCGGCAATTAAGGGGTTAGTAAGTTTATTTATCATTTTTCTATCATTATATAACCAGAAAAATTAAAAGCTTTCATATCACAAAGTATCAGACTAAGTATCATATTACTTTTCCAACTGGATATCTTACCTTTAGACAAATTTTGAATTAATAAGTGAAATAATGTTAAAAATTCTCTAGTATTTGATTGAAAATTAGATAAAGGAGACCCAGTTTATCTAATGTAAAATTATTGTGTTGATATTTTGATACTCTTCTGTTTTCCCAATCATAAAAATAATACAGTAATTAAATATACTATGGAATGCTAAGAACACTCTTTTTTTATGTAGAAGTTTATAACCAACTGCATTTGTATCTAACAGTTTTTGCAAAGAAAATGTTGTTTTGTATTTTTTACACCGTGCAACACAAAGTATCACGCGGGGTAAGAAACACACATTTTTTACATCGGAAAGAAAGAGAAAATTAATATCATGAAGGATTACAAACATTTGCTGTAAATTTGCTGAACATTTTCAAAAGCACTTCTGGTGGAAATAAGTTGGTGAAAATTCAAAAACCAATTTATATCAATGTCCTTGAGAGCCAATCCTAGCATCTTTCTTTCTCTGACAAACTTGGAAAACAGAAGGAGCTTATGTTCTGCATTTTCCTCTCCACCAATATCACAATTTCAGGAAGATGACGAAATAAAATTAAAGTTATTCAAATAGGCTTTAAAGTTACCACGAGAAATTGCGTTATTTTGTAATCAGTATAAAAATGATGATATGACAGTCTCTTTTTAATTGGTTGGAAAAAAAATTTCATTGTTAAGCTCCCTTTATTTGAAATCAGATATTCTTGGTTTCATGACTGCACTATTCTTTCTTTAGTAGTCTTTTTGTAAAAGGATTTAGAAATATTACTGGCAATTTCAATTTTGAGCATGGTTTCAGCCTTTGCAAGACAATCGCTCCACTGATCTCCAAAAACGCATGTGAGTCGACGAACAAATGCAAAAACTGCCAAGATGTTTTTATCTTTCATGTTTGAAGTCGCTTTTAGATCTCTACATTTACGTTGTTAGAAGAAGAAATATACTTCTTTTGTATTTGGTACGAAAATCATGCTATTTAATATTTCCTACTTCCATATATTTCACTGTTAGGTTTTCAGATAGGTTAGGCTACTAAGACACACACACACACATATATATATATATATATTTATATATGGGGGTGGCTGGTCAATGATAACTTTTCAACAACAGAAAAATCCTCTTTAATTAATTTTAACTTTAAGTGTTCATAATTATTTACATAATATTTAGAGATCAGTTTTTCAGTTCAGGTAAAGGGTCAATCATCTTCTCAATGCCCAAACTCGTCTTCAAACAATTGTTAGTAGTTTGTTATTAAATTTGTCGTTCGTCATTTTCCTGTGTCAAGGTGTCGTACTGTGGAGTGTCTAACCACTGTCAGGCTTTCAAAACACCGAGAGCCCTCCTAGGCATGCGCAGGACAGTTAAGGAAGTGGCTTGGAAATAGTGGCCGGCACCATATATATATATATATATACTAGCTGACCCGGCCCGGCGTTGCACGGGCTTTTACCGAGGGTATAACTTAATCCCCATGTTAATTTCCTCCTCTCTTTCTGACGCCAGCACTTTTGTGTGGGTGTGACGCGTACGATGTGAGTGTATGGCCCGTGAGTGCGTGCCATGGCTTTCTTGTTTAACATTTTTCCTTCTCTTCACAAAATCAGCACTTCAATATTATTTCTCGAAATTACTTTTACTTCTTTGTTTCTTTCCTCTCCGCTTAGCCCGGCGTTGCACGGGCTTTTACCAGTGAATAACTCAATCCCATGCGAATTTCCTGTTTCCCTCAGGACGATAGCACTTATGTGTGTGTATGCGCGATGTGAGTGATTTTTCTTTAACTATGGCATTAAAACTCACTTTTTCGAAATTTGTTTTTGCGTTGGTGTGGTGTGGTACTTAGGAGAGGTGAGTAAAAGCTTATGTGTCGTCCTCGTCACTTGACCATGGTTGAAAATTTCAAGGTTCGTCGCTAAAAACCCTCGAATAGGCGAACATTGTGAATTTATAAATCACTGACTCACTTTTCAATTATTTCGTTGCAATTTTTCAGTCCCCGGAAACGAAAATGTAGCCTTTTTAAAAATAGTTGTCTGTTGAAAAAAGACAGAAAAGTAGAAATTTTTCATATTACGAAATTTTACTACTATTTTAAATCTTGAAGTAAAATTATGAGGATATTTTGAAACGGTCGACACACGGGAAAAAAGTTTGATGCAATTATCTTTATAAAAGAAGAAATTATTAAATGATTGTTTTAAGTATTTTGAATGTAATGTTAAAATTTGTTCAAAAAAGTTTTTGACTTTTTATTTTTTAAATCACTGATTCTAAAAGTTTTAAAATCATTTTTATTTAAAGGCAACGATTTTGATTCATTTTAGAACAAAATCATAAAATATGCAAAAAATAAGTGTTTTGTAAAAAAAAAGGTTTTTTTAAAAAAAATTCTTTAAAAAAAAGATAGTTTTCGGCATTTTTTTTCTTTAATCACTGATTCTAAATGATCAATGAACTTTTTAAAATCATTTTCATTTAAATTCATCTATATTTATTCATTTTAGAAGAAATCATAAAATTCAAAACAAAATTAATTAATTATTTTATACTAATATTGATTAAAAATATTCATTTAGCAATTAATTGTGACATGCCAATTTAGTGATTTTTGATATATTAATAACACGCAATTAATAATGAAGAATTTTTTATTTGAACATAGCTTTTATTTTTTTCTAAGGAAGTTATGTATATTTAACTGAATAATTCCAAAAAAAAAAAAAAAATTCGAAATGGGCAAATTTTGCGTTTTTATTTTGAAATTACATGTCAAAAAAAGATTTATACATTAGGCATTATTTTAAAGTAAACTATAAGTTTTATGAAAGAGAACAAACATTTTGATACTGATAAATATTTTAAATGAGTCTCAGAAATGTATTAAATACATTTTGTCATCTTAATCTAACATCTATAATGATTTAATTTTGAAAATTATCTAAAGAAAAAATGACGAAAATTGAAGCAAAAATAACTTTTTCACTCGCATTTTTTTACTTGCTAAATTTACTGATTTTCCCCTGTTTAAGGTAGAACTTTTTAGTTTAACCCTTCAGTTAGATGCGGTTGACGGTTAAACAGTTCAAAGTTCTTTGGCACAAAACTATTTTTCGACTCCAAGGTTTGGCTAACTGTAAAATTGCGTATTTTTTATTAATTTTTTTATTTTTAGGGCATAATTTTTAAGTTAATGCTTTCAAACTTCACAAATTAATTGCAAAAATAAAGTACTTTTAAATAAAAAAAAATGTTAAAAAATTACAGTTTAAATTGTTTTTCGCAAAAACGGTTTTTTTTTAACGAAAATCACAAAAAAAATTTTAAAATCCGTAATTTTTTAGCAATTTTTTCAATCTTCATACAGATTACGGAAAAATATTATTTTACACACGGAAATAAAGTTTCGGGTGATTATCTTCATAAATGACAAAGTTATTCAATGTTAAGTTAAAATTTTGAGTATTTTTTGAAAAATACTTTAAAAAAAAGTTTGGGGAATTTTATTTTTTAAATGACTGGATCTAAAAGAGAAAGGCTTGAAGTTATTTAGTGTAGAATATCGTTTGAATAACACGAAAAAAATTCATACGCAACAATTTAGAAATAATTTGCATAAAAACGCATCAGTTTTAACCATTTTTTAAAAAATTCTTAAAAAATATAAAATATCCTTATTTTGCAAAAAAATTATACTGTATTGTGGTGAAATAAATGATCTTTCCGATTCTGTAATTATTTTTTGTCTGATTTCAACAGTAAAAATTGGATGGCAATTTTAAGATGGTGGAAAACGTCGGATCACCGCTCGGCCGAAACGGAATGGAAGTTCTGCCAAGGAAACAACCGGCAGGACTAAAACAATTAGGCGTTTTAAGGTTTTTAATTAATATCTTTTTAACTAATTGCAATATCGGAATGAAAAATAGTTTACGTCCTATTCTCAGACCTACTGAATATGCGCACAAAATTTCGTAACATTTGGTCTAGTCGTTTCGGAGGAGTTTGGCTACAAACACTGTGACACGAGAATTTTATATATTAGATATATGTCTTCACTTTCAGTAAATATGAAATAAGTCTTTTTTTAGCAACAACTTCAAAATACTTAAATTTTAATTAAAAGAACCCCCCAAACATGGTAAAATTATTTTTGACTCCTCTTTTATAAAAAATTTTGTGGAAAACTTCAGCTCAATTTAATTAAATGTTTTACTCTTTTTCTTAAGTTTTCCACAAGAATTTCATATTTAGCATAAAAATTTCGAAAACTATCTTTTAAGAAAAAAAAACTTTTCTAGCATTTTATTCATACCATTTTATTATACTTACCTTTAGCAGTAGCTTAAATGTGATCTACTTCAGTTAAAATTAAAGCTTATAATTAAAATGGAATTATAAGATATAGAATTTTAGTGTCCATATTTCACACGTATAACAATTTTTTTTTAAATATAAAATACATTTTCATTACTAAAACATTTCCCCCTGCTTTTATAATCCATGCTGCTTTAACAAACATTTAAAACACTCTCAATTTTTTTTGTTTTTTATGCTCTTAATGTCAAAAATCGATATATTTAAAAAACATTGTGAAACAATTCATCCATTGATATCGAAATGTGAATTAATAATAATCAATATTTATAATTAATTTTCAAAATGCAAGTATTAATTACTTTCCTATGTATCTTTTTGTTTCTGTTGAGAATACAATCTATACTTATTCATTTATTAAAATTAAGTAATTCAAAAATTTTATTACCTTATAGAAGAAAAAATATTTCTTAAGAAATTAAGATAAAAATTCTATATATAAGCAGTGTTCGAATATTTAATACTTTAACTTATTTTAAGAAATTAACTCGATTAACTTAATGTAATATCATACGCATTGTAAAACTTAATATAGTTCGTGAGTATTTTTTAAAAAAATATTACAATTGTAAAGGTTTTAATTTATTTAGAAAAATATACCCTCTTGTGATGCTATCAAAGATATAATTTCTAATTATCTGAATACCTTTTAAATTACTCTGTATATATATAAATCTATAAATTAAGTAAGAGTAAATACAATTCCTTCTAGAAAGGTATATACAATAGCTTTTAAAAATTAACATTGCCATTTTTAAAATTTAAAGCACCTACCATTATCTTTAATAAATTTTTTCTAACTTGAAAATTGATTTTTTTGTAAAAATTAATTTGCACTTATAAGGTTGAAGTGCTTTATTAATGATACTATTATTTTAAATGACAAAATTAAGTGCAAACTTCTCGTAATTTCACTTAGGGAAATCCACTTATTAATTATTTAATTTATATATTTCATTAAAAACAAATCATTTTAAATTTTTATAATGCCTTTCAAAAATTAGCAAATTAATTAATTTAATTGTAAAACCATCTATGTGTTTTTGAAATACGGATTAGCTGCATTACTTTATGCAATTGTCTTAGAATATAAATACCATTTAATATAATACCTAGTGCCATTAGCCAGATTAATATTTAACTAGTATTGTAATTACGAGCATCATATTGTTTTAATTTATTTAACACTTCCTTTATTTCAGCTGCAATTTAATGAAATCCCGTTAATTAGTATGAACATATGACAAAATATAGAACTTTTTTAAATCGATTACAATTTCTTACTTCTTTATGTATATTTTTTAATTTCTAATCTTCAAAGATATTTGTTTAAAAAGTTGAAGAAATTAGAATTCTTAGGTTCTGTAAATATTTACTGTAAATAAATTCAATTTCGAAAATTAAAAACATTCGAAATACTGAGGAACACAAAATAGTTGGTAATGTGTTCATATTTCTCTAAAATAAATAAACTATTTATTAACCTTATAGTTAATATGAAGTAATAGAGGTATTAAATATCAAGAGTCAAATGTTTTTCAGTAAAAACAAGAAATTTTGTTAGAAGAGAATAGCAATATTTTCTCGACAAATTAATGCCATTCAAATGTTTTCTTTCCTGTGATATGTTAGGACTATAATTTTTTTTAAAATTTTAATATTAAATTTTCTTTAGCATTTATCTGATGTAAGCCTATTTGCAAATTTGATGGCTTTACTTTTCATTAATATATTGTTAAGACTCAAGTACATGCTGCAACATAAATTAGATTTCCTTATGAAAAGTTTGCTTATAGAAGAAAATCTAATTTTTTAATCAATTTTACTGATATTAAATTGTGTATGTTTGCACAACTTTTAAATTTAAATGAGACTTTCGGGTTATTTTAACTTTTGTTTCTTATTTCGAGTTTTTGTTAAGAAAGAATAAAATGTCAATCTGATGATATTTCTGACAATGATAAAACAACCGAAAGCGAAACAATAAGAAAAAACATTGGAAAGTAAAGGAAATTAGAAATCTTATTGGTTTAAACTTTTGCCTTAAGTAAAATAGGTTTCCTTCACTTATAAGAAGCAATATCTACAAATTTCAAAAGAATGCTGTTCTATTGAGTTCTATTACTGAACTAAATGCAGTACAATTAAATTTTAATACGGTAAACCAGTGCTTCTCAAACTTTCCATGTTGGCGACTCAACTTTTAGTCAAAATTTCCAGGGCGCCCCCCCCCCCACCATGCAATAATAATTTATTGAATTCAATAATAATGTATTTTGACGCAAAAGCTACAATACTACTTTAGTTATAAACTGTACAAAATATTAATAAGTATTAAATTTCGCATATAAATTTGTATAAGACAATCCCATGGGTTACTAGTACTTATTAAACTTGTTTTTAACTTAGTATTATAAATTACTGATCAAATACATTATGAAGTGGTGATACATTTAGAAGCATATTATATTATTTTAAATGTGTATTTTTTATTATCTGAAAATATATTTTGTTTTTATTCCTTTCAGTAAATAAATACTTTTTTAATATCGTTTATTGTTTAATTTTTTCGGTATGCTCGCGCCATCCTAGTAGGATTATCACACCCGCCTAGGGGGCGCACCCCACAGTTTGAGAAATGCTGCGGTAAATGTTTTTAAATGAAATAGTGTTACTTATAAACATGATTTTGTCGTCTATTTTGAGCATATTTTATGTGGTTGTTAAATTAAAATTTTCTTTTAATTTGCCTAAATGAAAAATATAAAACTTTTACAGAAATGCAGTTTTTATTCTCCAGGCAATTCTAATAAGACAAAAATAGTATGAGAATATAAAATGTGAAAAATGTAAGAGGAGCAGAAAAAAATTGAAGTAATTGATTGATTGGATTGATTTTTGATTGAATTATTGAACTGAATTTCACCAGAGAAAAAGCATACTCACCGAAAATGAGATCATTTAAAATCCCGAATTCAACATACACTAATACCAATTGGTACCCAAGGAAGTCAAGATAAAATAGACCACAAAATGGCATCGATTCGAAGACCAACGATGACTGTTTTAAATACGATTAAATTAATATAATAAAACATTTCATAAATGAGATTTCAAAAACTGTTTGTATTCCCTTTAATATATCCTTCAATGCTCTTAACTTTTAAAAGTTACCATTTGTAACTTTGTACCTCTAAAAACAAGAATTCCATTCCTAAGTTACAAATACAGAAATGAGTTAGTTTTCTCCTCTCTGGCTGTCTTCACTTCATTCCTCTGTTACACAGTTCTCAAATAAGATTAATCACATCCAACAGGCAACGGGACAGCTTGTACAATTTCAAACAAACCCAACCTTTCCAAACTGTCATACAAATCAACCATCGAAATCCATCTTCGCAAGGAGGATAGCATGACACCTGTTAAAGCAATCCAGAGAACTCGAAAGCCTTCCATCACTGTCTTCAGCACTTCGACCTGAGCGAGAGCTTTCAATTTTTGAATCTAATTATAAAAGGGTGGAAAATCCCAGTACTCTCAGACAACAAGTTAAAATTTACTCTAGAATTACCAACTACTTGTTATGCGAAGTACATGACGGTACGTGTCAGTTATTATCAAAGACTAAATTTGGAAAAGTACTTTTATTTTAATGAACTGTAAGAGTATTTATGTAACTACGAATTTGATTTTAGAACAGAATAATTTTGTGTGGATTTCGTGTTTATTACTTTTATCTGAATATGCATTTTATAACATGTTTTTAATGGTTTTATATTAGATAATAGCTTCTTCCACTCAATATCTTCTTTGCTTTTTTACATTTTAAATTCTTTTTATACTTTAATTTTTCAACTTAACATAAAGTTACATAAATTGGCTGTCATTTTAATTTTTTATACCCATGAAATTTGGTAAAAAGTAACAAATTTTTCAATAACCGGATTTTTGACATGTGATGATTTAGTTTTTAAATTTGCAAAAATATAATTTTATTAATATAAGCAAGGGGTTGCATGAAAAGTTTTACAAATAACACTTTCAACTAGCTTTAGTTAATATAAGTGTAAATTTATAACAATTTTACTTAGAAAATTGCTTTCAGGCAATTCGAATTTATATATCAAATTAAATAAGGAATTCTATGAAACATTGGATAGAAACTAATATCAATTAGTAAATCTACTTTTAATTTCTTAGAGAAACGTCTATATTAAGCGCTTTACAATATATGTTAAGAATAATTCGAAATTCTGCTCGGCAATAATACACTTAAATGCCGCTGAATTAGGAATAGAAAATGACATGCAAATTTTGTCACGCGGCGCCATATTTATGCTAAAATGAGAACGATGTATTAACTTCACATATACTGTGATTGTTGTTAATCACTCATTTCAAGTGCTAATATGTGTAAATTTTTGTATTTAGATGTTTTCGATCACGCACAGTTAATAAGTACTCGACGCATGGCCATACAATTTCTAAAATCGTTAGAGAGTTAGGATTTTCAAAGTGGACGGTGTTAAACAGTATATCGGGAACACAAGGAGAGTGAGGGAAAACGGCAATGGACAATTAGTCTTGAACTAGAAATGTAAGTCGATTCAGCCGTGTTGTATGTAGCCAAACATTAACTAAAATTATCAATCAGATGAAGCAAAACTTACTAGTCGTACAGTCAGTAAATGGACCGTGCAGCGCTCACTTCATTGTAAGAGGTTCGCTATCCATAGACCCATGGAAGCACTACCTGGAAAGACAACACAGATAACGGACTCTAAAGGACTGGAAATGGGTACACAGAAAGTGACGACTCTCGATTCTGACTATTTTATACCATTGGGAGACTGAGAAATGGTATCAGGCTCATGTATCATGAATGCGTGGTTGAAACTGCCGAAGATCAAGACAGTTCAATATTGATCTGGGGTTTTTTCTCTTGACAGTTTTCGGGATCTTTGATATTTGCACCAACATCCCCAAGCCAATTTGATACGTGGAGATTCTGGGAGAGCATCTCCACTTATTTATGTTCTACTGTCACCCATATGGATGTGGGAAATTCTAGTAAGACTGCACCTCCCAGAGGTCTCGCTCGGTTACTTCCTGGTTGGATTAGCACTGTGATATCCAAAATCCCAGATTTAAATCCTCGTAAGCGTCTTCGGGAAGTTTTACTGATTTTTGAATAGTTTTAACTGATATTTGATAAGCCATTCCTGTTTATTTTAAACCTAAACTTGTTGAATCTATCGTTCCTCGTGTGGCACGTGTTATCAAAGCCAGAAGAAGCCAAAATTATTATTCTAAGTAAACAGTGAAAAATTCCTGCTTAATACCCAGGGAAAATTAATAATACTTATTCTTTTTACCACCAACGAAATAAGTAATTATAAACATCTGCATATTTCGAAAAGTTCATTTGATGTGTAACATCTTTCCTTTCGGTTGCTGGTTATTTGTAGGAGTGATTTTGTGAAAATGGACGGAAATGTGTAACAGGAAGTCGTTGAAACGCGCACTATTTGATTTGACCAATCAGCGCGCTTGGTGGTATCTCTTCGCTACCCTCGCATTGGGGTCCAACTTCAGTAGCCATCAAGCCACCAGCCTTTGTTATATTGTTAAATTTAGCATTTCAAAAGATTCTAATTCAAAAACTCGGTTTTGTTTGCACTTGACTCTAAATCCACTTCGCACATACCAGCAAGTCTTATTAGACTTCACCAAGGATAAACTTGCGATCCTTGCGCTCAATTGTCAAAGTCTCAGGACTCAACAAACATATTTCGACGTTCTTTCACAAAATTTTACGTTACTCATGCTCGAAAAGATGGGGTTAGATAATGATGAACGTGTTTCGATACCTAATTTCGATTGCTGCGTACAATTTAAACGATCGGGCCACAGAGCAGCTGACGTTGCGATCTACCACCAACCCGACAACTCGCATGTTGTGACTCCTCATATGAACATCACTTATCGTCAAACAAGTGAACTGGGTATTGTTAGTCAAGATATTGGGGACATATGTGTGGCAGAATGCTTATTTGAAATAGGACAAACAGTGATTTCGATGGTCGTATATATTTCTCCGAATCAAAAGGTTAAAAAAATTAAAGATTTTCTGCCATTTTTTACTTTTACCATATACCGATAGTTGTGCTGCTCTTATAAAAAAAAACTATCATTCGCTTCCCATGATTTTTAGTGGTGATTTTAAAGTTAACTTCAGTTTGCCAGAAGTTGAGCCGCTCATAGTTTTTGTGAATGATAAACTCAAGCTCGAAATGAACACAAATCGAAATGTTTCGACAACTAACAGTGGTACTGTTATTGGTGCTATTTTTCAACAAATTTTAAATACTTTGAAATCACAAGTATATGTGTCATATTTTAGTTATCATAAGTCTATTATCTACACACTTCCCCCAAATTGTACAAGAATAATTATTTTTGATAAAAACTTGCAATAAACCTGTGTTAATTAAATAAAATTTTCATTAAAGATATAATTATTCGATAGAAAATTATTTCCAATCATACCCGATTCATTTTTTTCAGGATTTAAGTTACTATTGTGTATTTACGACGATACCATGTCAGATATTACACATCGTATGCGACTACTGTAAGGCTCGTTTTTTTTATTTATCTCTTATTTAATGTAAGAAAATAGTAAAATATTCTTAAGAATGCATATTCATACTGCTCACCTTTTAAAATCATATTTATGTCTGTTCATATGTTCATACACAATTTAATACCATAAATATTTACGAAATACACTTAAATAAGTTTCAAAGGGCATTTTTAAGCATAGACATGTTTCAAAGACATTGACGCTGTAATTTAATAGTATGCATGTTTATAAAGAACTGTTTAACTGTTTTTGAAGAAATGTAATAATAAAACAAAGAGTACTCAATATTTTGTTTAAATTATTTTTGATGTTTTTTTTTTTATTAAAAATATTAGAATAGAATGAGGGTGCATATGATAGGTATTTATTTTAAAGCTTTTAATGCATAAAAAGCTTAATTTTGTTCATAAATATTTCTTAACAATCGCAAAAACTGTGCAAAATGCTAAAAGTATCCGACTATGTTGTGAACCGTGATTTTACAAAAGAGTACAAACGAATATTTTTAGTATTCACGGTCACTTAGATTTGAACACAAGAATAAAATTGTTTTAAGAATATTAGTACAATAAAAAATTATTTAAATGAAAAGTTTTGGAAAAAATTCACTTAGAATTACCTTTTTGCAAAACATTCTCGTTTTATGAAAAATTCTTCTGTAATAATAATATTTTACTTATACATAGGGCCTAAACCAGTGGCTTATTCAGAGTGCCTAAACCAGTGGCGTAACGTACACCTCCACATCCCCCGCATTGCGGGGGGCCCATGGATTCTAGGGGGCCTAAAGCCTGACTGACTCCAAGTACGTATTTGGGCTAGGAGCCCAAAACCTGAACTTGGCAGGGGCCCCAATGTTCTTCGTTACGCCACTGGCCGAAATTACATTTTTTGAAAAATTCACATTAATTTCAGAGTTACTACCATTTTTTTCAGTGTTTTTCTTTTACAATTTCTCCACTCAGATGTATTAAAATATGGATAAATCCATTATTACATTATATCTTTCAAAAATCCTAGTTCAGGCTCTATACAGAAGTCTGAGCTATATATTGGCAAAATATTATTATTACAGAATCATTTTCCATAAAAGAAGAGCATTTAGAAAATACATAATTCCATATTCATTTTTTTCCAAATATTGCATTGAAATCATTTTTACTTGTTAACATTCTGAAAACAATTTCATACGTGTATTCTAATCTAAGTATAACCTTCAATATAAAAAAAAAGTTTCGATTATACGCATATGAAAAATCACAGTTCCGACGTAGTAGGATACCTTAATTTAGTTCAGAAGAAGTATTTCTTAACAATTTTAAACACCGAAGCAGTACATTCTATTTATACTGCACAAGCTATAATTACATTATTAAACACTTTCGAAACATAATTATAGTAGAATATCCTTGTACTTTCATAGAAATATTTGTATATACTATCATTTATATGTAAATATGGCTTCAAAGTTTTAAATTAAAACTTTAAACTTCCTATATTTTCATAAAGGCTACATTAAATGCAAATGTACGAATATCACATAGAAGTTGCATGATAAGCTTAAATTATTCTCAGGAAATTTTAGTAAAGTCTTACTTAACATGAAACCCTCAAAAGGCACGGAAAGGGAAACTTTCAACAAGATTTTTATCTACGTATACATGCATATACATATACATACATCACAATTAATTAAGTTTAAAAGAACGAGGCTTAGAAGCTCTAGCTGTGAAGACTGTTTACAAAGTTTTCTGCTCGTGACAGGTCTTTGAAACTTATAACTTAGATTTCAAATGTTAGGTGACTTCTGAACAAAATTTTTGGAGAAAGGTCTGACTGTTTTCCACTGTCTAGGATTATTGTAAACAGAATAGTGAGTATTTCTAGAATTTTGCTAACAATTCCGAATAAATAGTATCTTATCATTTGAGAACATATACATATATTTTAATGAATATCAATTTACACAAAACGGAATTATCTGAAAGATTAACCATTTATTTTGAAATCATTGATTACTTTTTTTTGTGAGAGGTATGCCAAACAGTTCATTTCTTTTTAGAAAAAGTTAATTTTATTTTTAAAGGTATTATTTTATTATTTTAAACGCTGCTCTTAATTCGGGTTTACATAATACGCTTACAAATTAACATGCTTATTTGAAAATTTTAAAAGTTACTTTATAATTGTTTAGCACAAGAATACAGAAAGTAATAACACACAACTCATAGTACTTGTATGCAATACAGCTTCATAATATTTTTACTCAAATATTTTTCTACCTATTGTTACAGAAATTTTCTACATTTTAAAAAGCAATTATTTCTTGATATTACGCAAATTTCTTAAATTTTGCATAAAAAATTTGAAGAAAATAAGATTCCTTTGTGCTTTTTAATGTACCGATAAAATGTTTTGGAACAATATCTTAGTTAACAGAAGTGCATATGTCAAATTCTGTCATAGAAGTAGAAAAAAATCACAATTCCGGTAAATAGAGAGTAAACACTAAAAAAGCTCTTTAATTTTTTAAATATTTAGCTATTAAAGTATCTTTTTTTTAAGGAATCCTATTTTTCAACATATTGTTTTAACATTCTAATATTTTCTCAGTGTGAAAAATATATAACAACTTTTTATTTGTACTGAATATTAAAACGTTTATTTCTTCCATTTAACCAATTATTACTTTTAGTAGAACTATGTTTTTATTTTCTAAGAATAGTAGCTATTAATATCCGCCATAAACCAAATACAGTAGCATGTTTAAAATAAATATGCAACTATAAATTTTCTCTGAATATGGGAAAATATATATTTTGTGATATAGAATATATATATATATATATATATTTAAATATGAAAACATAATTGTGTTTCACATTTATCTGCATAACTATTATTCATATTTAAGGAGATTTCTCTTTGGATAACGATTCCTTTATTATGAATATTTTCAGAACAGCCACACAGGTACTATGTCCTTTATAACTCACTTAACATAGCAATTTTTTTGGATATTTCTGAACTATAAAATGAGAGATTAAGCTCATCAAAGGGAGAAAGGGGGTAAGGCAATTATACGTAAATTGAACAAGTATTTAAAATGGACAAAGAATGGTTGATGTTTAGTATTTAGATGAGGTATATGTTTCTTCAATGGACAAAAATAAAAGTTATGTTGGCTTAAAAAGTAATAAAAATAACTAGTATATTCATTGATTACCATTATATTAATAGGTTAAATATATTTAACAATTAAGAGTACAAATTGAAAATAATTAATAGTGTCCTTTCTCAGTTTAAAACACTTTTTTTTCTTTACTAGTCCGATTCCCCCGCTAAAGGAAACACATAATAATATGATTCAACTATATAACCAATTCGCTAGTATAAAACTTTATCTTTTTCTTAACCTTGTGAAAAAAAAAACTAGAAACCCTCTTTCGTTAAGTTTTTATATAACTGTGGAGATTTTTTTCTCTCGAATCACGTAATCTGATGTTAATAACATAAATACCCATTTTTTAACGAAAATGTTGACACACAGGTATTAAAGTTATCTATAGTCATGATTTTCTACTTCAGTCATGTTTCTGAAGGGGACACAGTACGATTCAATTGATAAAAATCGGTCAAAAAGTCGAATGTAATTTTTTTTTAGCCTAAATTATTTTTGATATACTTTTCTATACTTTCAGAAAATTTGAAAGCTCTAAGTTTAAAAAAACGCTAAGTTGTGATAACTTTTACGTTTTTTTTTATTCACATCCCAATGGCAAATCAAAACTTTAAACTGACTTATCTCAGAAAGATAGAATAACTAGTTTGCCTTCATTTAAAATGCTAAGGCCTTTTTCTTATATACCTAATACTTGGAATGTTTTTTCACTGGTTGTTAATAGATCATGAAACAAAAGTTGGTATTCATTTTTCAATCAAAACAATACTAATTTTTTTTAAAAAAATATTTAAATTTAGAATTTACAAATTTTTTAAGGAATTTTCAATAAGCATTCTTAAAAAGAAGTATTATCGAATACCAATCATGTTCTCAAAAAACCCATACCAACTTTTGTTATATATAGTTTGATGTACTTGTAAATCAAATTTCATATTTGTACGTCAATTTGTGTAGGAGGAGTAGCATTTTAAAATCACATAAGTTTCTTTTCCCATAAAAAATTTAATGGTTAGCTTTTTATGAAATTTTGAGCACAAAATCTGTTTTACATGATGCATACACGTAGAAGGCAACCAAAAAAATTACGAAAAATATTAAATTAAAATCTTACCATGTCTCCTTAATTTATGTAGCAAATTCTTAATATTTGCAATCTTGTAAAGCTACACGAACCTAATCATGTAGACTTATATGTTGCATGTTTATTCTAATTGATAAAGATTATTCCTATTCTCACTTTTTGTGTTCCTGTATAAGATAGAACCTCACGTAAATTATCATAGCTCGTTATTAAGGATTAATAATGCAGATTACGTGCCGTTTAATGTGATGGATTGTTAGACAACAAATTATCGTTCATTAAGCGTAATAATTTATTATTAAGCCTAATCATTCCATTGTATGAACTTAAATAGAATGGAATATTTGTTTTAATGTTTCCTCTATACATATGATGATATAACTTATATGACTCTTATATTATGTAAAATAAATCAATATTTCAAAAATTTTCATAAACTAATCTTTCAAAAGCATTTCGAACTAATATTACTCTTAAAGCTTGAAATATTAATAAGAGTAATTGTAATTTAATGTTGTAAAAGGTTTTACTTCAAATATTTTTCATAGTGCATTAAAAGATTTACCTCATATTTCTTACTGATGTGGTTTACCATATGTTTCGTCAAATAAAACGTATCGCTAAGTGGATGTTTAGCACAAATAAGCTAGCAAAATAGCTAGACCATGGGTAGCCTAGTGGTTAGAGCATCGGACCCCAGACCGGAAGGCCTGGGTTCGATGCCCGATGCCACTAAATATCCACCGAGTACACACGGAGAACGTGCTCGTTAAATCAAGGGGTCCAAATGGTGTGTCATGAGCAAAATCGGACTGTCGCCTTTATGGGCTCAAAACTTCGGCTAACGACAGGCGTATCTCTAACCCGTTGCCATGATGAATTTCGTGGGCTTCGATCTGACTACGTCAGACAGGGGGCATAAGTAATAGCAACAACAGCACAAATAAACCCTTTTGATACATGAATATGTGTGAGAGTGAGCATGTGTGTGTATAAAATGGTTAATTATATTCTAAAATTTAAAATTATATGCATTATTTTGCAAGTTTACATTTTTAATATATCATGCATTTTCAAAAAAAAAAAAAAATCTCTTACTATACTTGGCGATAAAAAGGGGATATCCTTAACAAATTCAAAAGTTTTCATTCCCTCAATGTTATCAATGTTAACGGCAAAAAACTGACACTATTATAATTCTCTCTCTCTCTCTAATGGATTAATTAGCTAAATTACTGATATAGTTAATTTACTTCTAAGAGAAATACTCATAATGGAACCCAATTATTTTTTTTTTAAATTCGAGAGCGATTCCTTTAAGTCTTTGTCTCCAATTACCCCTAAAATGCGATTATTCGCTCTAGAAATATTCAGTGAAAAAGGTTAAAGGATACATATTAAATTCGTTTCCTCAAACTATCAATATTATTTCGCCCTTTTTTAACCAAACGGGATAATTGAATTCATAGTTAAGATTTTAACCAAATATATTTGGCTGCTTAAGATTAAGCAATTTAATCTTAAGTGTTCTTATAATGCTCACACAATTATTTATCTAAATCTTGCAAATTTAATATAAATACTATATTTTCTAGTAAAGATTTATAGATACATATATAATCAAAAATTATATTGGTAATAAGGGAAATGAAAATAATGACGAGAAAAAAAAGATACTCATAATAAAAGTGATTTATTCATTCACGGTTTAGAATTGGATTCTCAAATAAATTTTCATTAAAAAGGTTTGTATATTTAAAATATTTATTTTTGCAAAGATATGTGCACACTTAACAATTTAACTAAAAATTCGCTTAAGGATGTGAATGAAAAGTATAAAATATTTTTTTTTATAAATAAATAGAAATTATTTTAGCCGTAATATAATACCAATTATACAACAGTTTGGTAGAAACACTATCGAAGTTCTGTTTTTGAAATGACTTTTTTCAGTAAATGTAGAATTTTTATAATAAGAATATATAAATCTCTCTCTGAAATGAATTCTATTTAATGCATATTATTGATTATAAGTCAGTTTCTCCCAAGAGTTATCTTAAAAGTAATTTTTTAGTGAATAGGATTTAATTTAGAGCAGCAAAAGTATTTTTTAATATTATTTAATTCTAAAATTAAGAAAAATGCAATGAACTTAAAGCAATTGAACATTAAAAGGTATTCGAATATTGTGACTTTAATTTAGCAAAACATTGCTTTACTGATCTTATGTTTATAAAATGTGACAAAATGTCTTGGGATTATAATATTTTACCGTGTTCCTTACGCATAAGTTTTCATATCATTTTATATTGATTTAATTTATTACATTATTCGTAACTAAGTTTAAAACCTGATTACTTCGAATTGTTCTTTTATTTAGTCAAGTGTTTCATTGTTATTTTGATGAGTTATAGAAAACTCAGTGACAAAAGTTATATTCCTGAAAATATCAGCTGCTTTGTACTTAAAATTCTAAGCTACAAACCATTATAATAAATATAATATACAGGAATTCATTTGTCCCAAAATTAAGCAGTAAAAGTTATCAAAGAGTGTCACAATATAAGCTCATATATATCATTTAATTAGAACTATCTTTTATTATATATTTATTATGATTGTGTACAAATTACTAGATCAAAAATTAAAGAACTATAATTAAATCTCTGTCATTTTTATTTTATACAAATATATTATCATTAAAGGGGAAAAGATTTACTGTAAATGTGCGAAAAACATTGTTTCAGAAAAATTTGATTTCCTATCCCTATTATAAATGACAAATCAAAAATTCTAATAATCCGAATATTTTAGCTCATTAGATCTTAATTATTGAGAACACGACGACCAAACGTCACCGGCTCTCTAGAATAAAGTTATTTTTCCTCATTAATGATAGTAAGTGTATTTATTCCTTATTTTTTTCGGCAATCAAACATATCTGTATAAAAAAGCAATCATTGATATTTACAGTTTAAGACATTTCATCGCATTTCTAAGTAGTAACTTAGAGATAAACTAAACTGAATAGAAAAATTAATTTTTAATATTTTTTATCGAAACACAAAACCTATTTTAAATGGTAGGGTTAGTATAAACTCAAAAACAGTTTATTAGAAATGTTATTTTGAAAAAAATATTTAAGAAAAATCTAGAGTTACGATGTATATGTACTAGATGTATATGTATCAGATTTTTCTATACATAAAAATTATTTTAATTCATATGCAAATTTTAATCATTGTAGGTATGTCTTGCTTTTTTGGGATTTAATTAATTTGCTATATTTTTAACCTTTAAACATGTAAAATATCTTTCGTAAGCGTATTAAGAATAGGTTCCCTTTTTATAACAATATTATTAATGGAAATTAATTAAAAAGATTTTATTCCTTTGTTTTATTTAACAATTGTTAGTAAAATGTAAAAAAATGCTTGAAAAAAACAAATATGATGTAAGGGAAAAAACAAATTACTTGAAAAGAAAAAAAAAATACAATTATCTGTATTTAAAGTTGCAAATATTCTCTTAATTTATGACAATGTTTCGATGTATTTAATTGTTTATTATTTATTCTCATACATTCCTCAATTCATTTTGTGTTACTTTTTTTCAAATTACAGGCAGTAATTAAATTGGCAGTACATTAATTGGAAATTTATATTCTTTAATTTGCATTTAATTTTTCTTATATCCAAAGAAGCTTAAATAACGTAAATACTCCTGTAACATTTACCAAGCTTAAAGAACTTGGGATTTTTTTCTGTAAATAAAGTGATATACATATATATTTATTACGAAAAATTTTTGCCGCTTGTAAAAGCTAACATATTTTTATGAAGATTCCAACAAATTTACAATATGAACACCAAATCTTCTTTTCATAGGGTCCAATATTCTAATTTAAATTTAAATCTACATTTTGAATACAAGAATATTATTTATTATTAACAATATTATACGCGGCTAATGATTTACTATCTAATAATGAAAGCAAAAATTATATGCGCTTAGTTATGGAAATTTTAAATAATTAAAAAAAAGTGTTTCACTGGAAGAAAGTTGGTTTTCTTTTTTTTCCCTACTAATTAAAAAGCATATTTCTAGTTCAGAGAGTTGCATTAGTGACGGAAAAATGATAAATGTAATCAAGCATTTTCCACTGAATTTAAAACTGACATTATAAACTTGTTCTTATTGTTCTCCATATAAAGGATTTTGATAATTTTTGAAGTTAAATTTTTAAGCTCCTTCTAAAGAGTTTTCAAAATTAATAGATATACGTATATATATATATATATATATACACTTGATATAGAAATCAAATTAAATATAATGAGATAGTTACGAATATTTATAACAAAAGAGAAGACTTTAAATTCAATATTATAAAAGTACCACATTGGGAGAGTAATGTACATAATTTTATTTTCAGAAATATTGTTATTAATTACACAACGCAATAAATTTCTAGTTAAAAAAATCAGAAAAAATATAAAAAACTATGAACATTTTACTAAATACTGCTTAATTCAAAAATACCCAATTAATTTTATTAATAGTTATATGAATAAAGAAATTCTAAATAGTAAGGATGAAAATTCCATAGTTTATTATTATAAATTTATCATTTTCTATGTATAGTTACCTCCAAATTCTAATTTTAGATAAAAATACTTATTCTCTTAGTTTTTCTTTTTAAATCATATATAATTTTAGTTTCCCTAAGGTAATGGCAGTATGTTTACAATTTTTTATTTTTATTTCCATTATTTTCATACTTTTACTAAGTGCTACTATTCAGCCATTCCCATGCTTTGAATTTGCATTTGGGTTCAGAATCTGGCAATAACTTGTTTATTGTACTCAGATTTAGCGCGGGCTCTGCATTTTTGAATGCAATTTTTAGGTAAGTTACTTTTTTCTTGTAATGGATTTAGATATTCAATCCATTATTTTCAGTAGGTTTTTGCTCAGTATTATTAACAGAAAGGGGAAGGTTGGCTGGCCACAAAACATGTTCATCCCACACACACTTTCATATAAATTATTTTATATATAAGCTGTCCTAAGTCAGCATTGTTTATAAAACTGTAGCATCGATATTTTTATATTTAACTCTATTATTTTTATTTTTTCATATATCATTTCTAAATTCTATTGTCTGATTAACTTACAATTTCAATTTTCTTCAGTTTTGTTTAATGTTTATTCATCTCACTCTTGTAGAGAAATTTTGACTATATATATACATGTAAGTACATGTAAAATACATATGATATATACATGTATTTTATACATGTAAGTTTTTATCTGAAGTTTTCATAAAAAAACTTTTTCTTAAATTTCATCTCTATGAGAGAAACCTTCTATTATCTCTATTCATACATACGTTTTATTTTGTTTTACTGCCTGGTTACCATCCACGTGTGATAGATATAGGCTTAATTTTTCAACATGGCTCTGTTTTTTCTATTATGTCGAAAATCTCTTCTGTATGGGGAAGGTTGATCCATAAAGCATTTCTTAACCCTAATTTTGCTGGCCTAATTCAACGACAGCTTTAAAAATCACAACAGGTCTCCATTTTAGTTCAAAGACTCTTTTGTTCCTTCTCTTTTAATAGTTATTTTTAGACCGTTTTTGTGTGTCTGTCTGTTTTTATCCAATTTTAGTACAATATTCTCTTACACCATTTCTTTTCTTGATATGTTTTTTAGAATCGAATTTCTTTCTTTTTTTAGTCTTGTAGGAAGTACAATTTTGCCTCTTATTATTTTATTTTATATATTTTTGTTTTATTTTCACAGTATACATGCATTTAAAATTTAAAATTAATATATTTTTCAATCAAGCGCATTTTGTTTATTAATAAACGTTATTATTGTTGACATGAGTGTACTTTTTAAAAAGAAAATTCATGTAAAAAATAAAAGCTGGCTTCAGCAAAGAGCATGAAATGATTGATTGAAAAAACGCGATTACATTTATCAGGTGACACATGAATTTTGCCTTTCAGTTAAACATTTATGTTATATTTTCTATACCTTTTCTCTAACAGCTCTAGAGAATGCTCTAAAATTTTAATGCTTTATGAAAATTTAAAAATTTAAAAGTTGATCGAGTAAGTATTATTAGAAATGTGACATTCCTTACGAGACATTTAAATTACAAGCCATACCTCAAAAAATATTCGTACAATAAAAATTACTTTAGTACATTTCTTAGAAAATAATGTAAATAACACGTTCAGAAAGTTTCATAGAAATACATTTATAATATTTTAAATTATAAGGCCCTTCACGATAGATTTAGAACTATTTAAATGCTCTTATTTGGTAAATTTAAGACCCACTTCCAAGTTTCCAATTTTACGTAATTTTTTCTACCTCGGTCTATATGTAACTTAGAAACAAAACTATATATGTTTTGCAAAGCCAAAATTTGTTGTATTCAATAAAAAAAATGTGTGTGTTTGACCAAATTTAGTCATTTTAAAGTGTTCGATATCTTAAATAAACTAGCATTCGTTCTAGATAAAAGTAAATCATGTCGAATAATAAAACTGAATCATTTTTGAAACATTGTGTTAGTAAATCTACAAAAACTGATATATGGAATTTTCATTTGTTTTTCATTTCAGTTAATTCTGATTAGTTTATTTATTTATTCCAATTTTCTGAAAAATGAATTCTATTATTCCTCGCTAGAAATATTTCCAACTGTCTTGAGTAATTTTTAAAATAGGAACTCCTCCAAAACTATCATTCAGATTTTCATAATGGGTAAAATTTTAACATTTAAAACATTTTCTTTTACAAAGAAAGGATACAACAACACTTTGTCATTTCCTGAGATCTCCAATTAAGATAAAGTATTTTTTACGGAAGTTGTAAAACTTTTACTAAGTCCTCTGAAAATTTCTTGTTAGTTCCGGATTTATTCTTAGGTGATTAGAAGAGTTTCTTAAAGCTTTAGCCAAAGCTGGATCAAGTTTCACTCTTTCCAAAAAAATTTCTCTTGAAACTTTTTCTCTGGGTTTTTAATTACAATGAGCTAATTAAAAGGAAAACTACCCAAAACTATATGCAAACTCGAAATTTTCTTTAGAATAAAAAATAATTAAAAGACTTTTCCAACCCTTAAAACTGTATGTCTAATAATTAATAGGTGGTTGAAAGTAATTATGTTTCAAAAAGCTTTAAATCATTATTTTTTTTCCTAGCATCGATTTTTCATTCTTCGATAGTTTAAATAGCTCTTAAAAAGCGGTTGAAATTTGAGACTTAAGCGAATTAAAGTGAATTATGTTAACTTGTTTTTCTTTTTATGTAGAGAGTACTAACATAGCTATTGAGAGTTTGGTAAAGTAATTAAAAAGAAACATAATGAAAAGCATTTTCTACAGAATATTTTAATAATAATATGTTTCAAAGTCTTCTAAACCTGCAGAATGTATCATCCCGTGTTTTCAGTAAGTTCCTCAATGTAAACTTGTGGACCAGTAGCATTAAGAAATGCAACGTCTTTATCAATACGTTTTTATATTTTGTATTTTTGAAGTGATTTGTCTACTGTTTTAAATTATGTCCAATAACTAATATTCCGTTCAAGTATTTTAAAAGAAAAATATTACTCTTATTACTAACTGTAGTGTAGTGTGCAGGTAAATTAACATACAATTTTGTAACGTTATCTTAAACTGATATTTTTAGCGTTATTTATGTACTTGTAAATATATAACTGTCTATAAGACTGTGAAAGCTATTTGTCTCTCGAAGTATGCAAGGAATTCTTATTTTTGATCAGCATAAACATGTACAGTTTATATAAATACTTCTTATTTACAAATATATTGCTTGATTTTTGCTTCATAATGTTACCATCGATTGAATAATTCTATCGCAACTAATACCTTTCCTAATAATCTATATATCCATATTACAAAAAGCGGGATTAAACTCCAATTTCATGTAAGTTTAAAACTGTCCTATATATATATATATATATATATATATAACATCCATCTTTTTAAATTTCCAAAATATCTATGATAATATTTTTTGTTAAGTATTCAAGTCATTTCAGTCCCTCAAGTAGTATATATTTATATAAATTAATAACTAGTTATCATATTTTTAGAAGCAAGAGATTTAAATGGCAAAATATCGACAGATGGCATGGATTATAATTACTTTTATATAAAAAATATCATCATTAATTATAAGTTCAAGGATTTGATAATTAATCTCAACTCAATAAATCTGAAGGACTAAAAAAATCAAAAATGTTTACTCCGAAGACAAATACGAAAATATGTAGCAATTATAAACTATGATTGCACAGAAATCCAAATGTTGTATAATCCTTTCTAATAATTTTTAACTAGCATACAGAGAGTACACGAAATACGTTTCAATTTTTTTTCAAAATACTTTTCTTTAAAAAATATGTTTGTATAAAATAGACGTGTAAGCAAAAATAACTTACATTTTTTAAAATTCCATTCATAAAAAATATTTAGTAAAGAGAAAAAAAAAGGCATTTGCTTCTTATAACAGATTTTAAAGTATAATACGTATTAGGTACTGTACTATTCATTTGAAACTAAACTAATCAAAAGATTGTCATTTATAGAAGGATACTTTCATATATATCATTTCAGATACTCTTTAACATTTAAGATTAGTTTGTATCCGTGTTCTACTTCTGGAAAAGTCCACTGCGCATCTTCAGACGTTTTAGGACGTGACTGCAGTAAAATATCGGACCTAGCTCCCAGTTCTGGAATCGATCTAATAATATACCCACTCTCAGAGTGGTCGGAATTTGATCATATTTCTTAAGCTACATTGATTCTGGTCACGTTGTACTCGAGGGATTTTGCAGTGCGATTCGTATTCCAAAGAATATACTTTAAAATGATCGGCCTATCTTGAAGTGAAATATGCATTGGCGTCCTCTTTAAACAAGTTAGAGAGGATAGTGCCTTTGTATATTAAGTTTTTTTTTTTGTTTAAGTTTCGGGATTGGTGACACAATGTATAAATTTCAAAGACTAAAAAGTTTCATTCGTGCAAATGAATTACACATCTTAATGTAAGAAAACGACAGAAGATATGACGTACGATAAAAGAATTATATCTAATGATTCAATGTTAATCTAATTATGTGTTATATGCAAACGTACCAAAATTCTGACGAGGAAAATTTGCAGCTTTTCTCCTGTGTACTAAATAAAAATATAATATTTCTTACTGTTACATGAATACATTCTTGTTTAAATTTCTATCATAATTACATAAAAGTCTGAAAAGAAGGAACATATTTTGGTTTTTTAAAAGATCTAGCATCTTTAACACAGTTCCCTGTGATTTTAATAATATCCGAAAAGGATATAGGAAATATTGTTTTCGTATTTAGCTCATTCAATATAAAATCACTAGCTATTACTGCCTACTTCGCTGGGTATTTTATTGACTATTTACTGCTTTTAAGTTTTTGATATACATATATTCAGATGGACCCCGATATAACGAATTTATCGGGACCGAACATTTTGTTCGTTATTTCGGGGTTATTCGTTATATCGGAGTCTAAGCAAAATACATATTTTTTGCTCTTATCTTTTTGGAAACTCTGTAATAAGCAACTACATAAAATTTCCATGGTTAGAAAGTTCACAATTTTTATTCAGCAATTAAAAATACTGTTAGAGAATTATATTATGCATCAGTAAATTAGAAATTTTAAGGCAATGACTGATGAATGTTTGATAACCTCTTTGATTCCCTACTCAAAAGAGTTATTTTTCAACTTTATATATAGAAGAAAATTCTGCGTTATTTACATCCTGATTCATGAGGTATGTTTTCAGGGCTTCCGGACAATATACAGCATTGAAAAATGCAGCAGTTTTGATAACAGTTTCATTGTTAATTTCTTTATCATAATCCATGTTCATTGGTTCCGAGAAATCAACAGTCCACTCAACTTCTGTTGCGCAGATTGGCGGTCCATAACCAAATGTTCATACCTTTTAAAATTTTAAAATATCCCTTACTTTGGGGAGTGGAATGAGATAAGAAAATAGTTTCCTTTCTTATTCAAAACTCACTCGAAAAGCTACACTCATGACTCATCTGCACCTATAATGCATAATAATGGTCTGTACATTTTCCCGTTGAAATGCTGTTTTCATGAAAAATCCTTTTTCTGTTCCAGACAAAAAGAATATCGTTTGAAAAAAATTTAATTTTTCCTAATGCAAACAAATAAAAAAATCTTTCAACTGTTGAATGAATTCGCTAATTCGGGGTTTGGGATTCATGAAAAAGAGGTTTTTACCTTCTTTGTAACCGGGGACAAAGAAAAATTCGTTAAATAGAAGTTCATCAAATGGTAGTCCGTCTGACTATACATATATATATATATATATATATTATATTTAGGACAAATTTTCGATTGTATTGGAAAATATTTTTATCTTCCTCGCTTCTTGATTTAAAATGACGGAACAGAAATTTCGAAAATAGAATTATACTTATTTTTAGAGCCCCATATCCCTCCAAGTCGATTTCACCAAAACTACTTTTAGCGGATGTTTAGCCAACAAAATAAATGTGCTAGCCAAATTTCAAGTCTGCAGTTCTAATATAACAAAAACGGAATTTTTTTATATCAATAACGCTATCCGCATTTCCCTTGTGAGTCGTTTACCTCAAAACATATTCTTAACAGATTTCTACTGAAGAAAAGAAACATGCTTATACGAAGTTAACCTGAAGGTTAAGTAATTCAAGAACGAGAATATTTATCTATACACCCCGTAAGCCCCCTTGGAAGATAATTTCCTTAAAACCTGTTCTTTGTGGATCATTACTCAACAGGGGAAAAAAGGCATATCTAATTTTAAGTCTGTGAGTCTTTTAGTTGAAAATCGGGAATTTTTTTCATCTGTACGTCCCTGTAAATACCCTAGAGCAGGGGTACTAAACCTTCTCTTCTGTTGGGCCGCATACATATGCCAGCTATTTCACGCGGGCCGCATACATATGTTAGTTACTTCACGCGGGGCGCAATGTATGATAAACGGGGGAGAGGGGGAGAAATGCCTTAGGACCAAGGTAACTTTGCTAATTTAACATGTTGCAAATTGATCAATATATTATAACTCCTATTTTGGTTTTTTTCATAATCATTTTTTATTTTTGTCACAAACACTAAATTAAAAGTATTTAAGAAACACTCCTTCACAATTTCTGCATCCGTAAACGGTTTCATAAGATTGCCAGTAATGTAACAAACTTCCTGGAATGTATTTGTGACCCCTTTGATATTATCACTGACATAACACTTTGTTCTGTTGCAAAGATTATTCAAGAAATCCTATTTTTCACCTATTGAAAGAAATTTTCGAGGAAAAGTGTCAATGAATGATTCATGTTTATTGGTATTTTTTAAATACAGTTCTTTCATAACAAATCAAATAATTACTGATCCACGTTTTTTTTCCCCACTGCAGTCATCCTTCCAATGATCTTGAAACGATATATTTTCTTCAAATATTTTTCGCTTGCAAGGTAAATAAGATAGTTAAAAATTAGTTCCACTTATACAATTGTCGCTACTCCACTGTTGTCTGTTATAACTAACCGTAACCGTTTTAAAAAGTAAAAAGAATATCAATTCGTTCCCATACGACACCGACAGCAAAAAGCAAAGTTTATATATTTGATTTCTTGATGATGAATTTCCCACCACATTTTTAATATAATGTTCTTAAATGAGTGGATTTCTCAGAGCAATGGGCTATGATCGAGCCACTTAAAAAGGCTCGGTTGGCAGCAGGTTGAGCATCGTGGCCCTATAGAGTTGATTTCTGTAAACCCATTCTTAATAAATGTCTACTTAAGAAAAGAACATGCCTGCTAAATTTAGAGTCTGTAGGTATAAGAGTTTTGGTGATCTCGTGGGTGAGTGAATCTTTTTTCTCCTATATACACATATAGATTATCTTTTTATTCTGTTAGTTACTTTTTTAATTACAGAAAAAATATTTTATTTTTTATTACAGAATTCAAACATTTAGATACATTTAATTAATTATCTATTCATATAATGATATAGAATATTAATATATCCGATGCCAGAAAAATATAGCTGCGCACAAAAGATTTTAAAAAATCTCATTTTCATGATGCAAACATGCAACATTTGCATTATTGATATTTTCCTCATTCATTAATTTATCATTTGTTCAACAATATACAACATATGTCCCTAATAATGGATCCTAATTCAAAACTATTGACACGATTCGGAAGAATGTCAAATAGCCGTTCTAATGCTCTAAAACTTTTATATTGCATAATATATTTCTAAGCAGACGAGATTATTAATTTTGGTTCACCGGTACCAACAACCGAGTAATTGCTTCATCTTCCCGAAGCTTTCTCCAAAACCCATAACCCATGACCACACGTGCTTTGCGTGAAAAGTTTTCGGCAATTTGTAGCAGAGCAAATGTTTCTCATTTTATACCTTGTATATGTGTAGTGAAGTTTCTGACGGCTGAAGTTCAAATGCTGCTCCTTAACGGAGCTTCAAAATGAACATATGGGTTGATTTTGTGGTGCATCTCAAACAATCGGGGGTTATGGGAAATGATAAAAGAGGAATATGTTCTTTAGTGAAAGGTATAAAAGTATAGAATAACGTTATTTTTTTACGTAAACATTTCGAATACTATCTTTATTATTGACTGAAAAATATAGTAAATAATACAGTTGATATATTTAAAACGAATATTTCTTTGGAATGTAATAAATAAGAAGAAATTGTTTAATAATTTTATTTTTATTATAAGTAGTGTTACTGGAAATACTAAGATCAAATTTTTAGACTTTATTTTAAGATATATTGCAAAATAGTTTCATATTTGTAACGTATCAAATAATACTAAAAAGGAAAGTATGCTTTGTTTTCATTTTCCATTTATATTACTCAAATTATTAAAGTATACTTCCGTTTAGATAGTAGTATCAAAATTAAATTGATGGCCTTTTTTCAATCTATTAGAGTCATATATTTATACAATTACACAAATATTTTAAATTATACTGATTTTTAAAACAATTATTTCAAAAACGCTTGTATTTGATATTAAAGAGTACACGTATAAGTACCTTGTGAAATAAGGAAAAGTAACCTGAGAAATGGTGCTTTTTAATGAACCTGTAAAAGAATTACAAAATAGTATAAATGAAAATTTCAATATTTTTGAGATGGTGTGAGAAGCTTCTTAAAATTTATTCTGCGCGCGCTTCTAGATTCTATTATATATATAGGTATGTGGCGACACTAATTTTTGTTTCTGGTTTAACCAATTTGAACACGCGTCATTTGGCATTGGTGCTTGACAATGTACAAATCATTTTTTTCTCTTGTGATTTGCATTTTTTCATGTAAATTTTTGCTTAGTTTTTCCTTTTCAAAAATTTTTTTTCAACTCTTTATACGAATTATTACATTTCATATTTTATTTTAATTTTCTGTCTATTGCAGATTACACGTGGTTAGTTTTAGACATAACTTTTCAAAATGGCTCTATTTTGCTATTATGTCGAAAATTTCTGCTGTACGGGAAGGTTGGAACCGTAAAGTATACTCAACCGTAATTTTGCTGATCCTATTTCAGCAACAGCTTTAGAAATACTAAGAGGTCTCCATTTTAGCCCACTGACTATTTTGGTTTCCTACATTTTAAAGTTCTAACTCTGTTTCTTGCTATACATTCGCTTATTTAATTCTTGTACAATATATTTTTCCACCATTTTTTTATAGTTAAGTTCCTTGAAATTTGGTTTGTATCTTCTAGCTTCGATAGTGGTATAATTTCGTGTTGTCATTTTATTATATTATGTATTTTTTTCATTTTATGATACTATATATATATATATATATATATATATACTACCTATGCTATGAGAGATACATGTATTTGTAATCTATATAGTATGCGCATTCCTCCCAGAACATACTGGATCGGCCATTCTTGTCTAGTACTAAGACAATTTGTCTTATATTAGCAAAAATTGTTTCCAATGCTTAGAAGCTAATAAACATTTCTCTATAAACTACAAAACTTCTATTTTTATCCCCATTTATAAATTTCAGTATATAATTTAAATAACAAAAATTTTATTGTACATTAAATTCCAATAAATGTGAAAAAGGAACGTATATGAATGAAAACTATAAAAGTTAAATTATAATTAGTTAAGTTAGAAAATTAACTTAAATACTAACTTCTTTTAAAAATAATGTCATAATAAGAAATAATTCAGTATTAAAATCAAACATGACAATTAAGAGTTGCAACTTCTTATGTATGCACCATCTCTATGCAATTTACTATGTATTACGGCTCAAGAAAATGCCTCCATCTCTTCTAGTTCTTTCTGTATCATCTTCACTGGCAGCCTTTCTCTGACGTGATAGCAATGAATAACGCTACAGACTTCGAAGTTTGGAATCGATCAAACACCATTGGTAGAGTAATAGAAAATTGATCATATTTCCATCGTCCATAATAATTCCGTATTCTTAAAGCTAAAAGGATTTAACAATGCGACACATTGTGAATAGTTTTATTTTCTTTTAAAAAGATTGTCTTATTTTGCTGTTGAATAATGCATTTGCATACGCTCAAGTGGTATGTCTTTAATAGTATAAGAGCATTTATGAAATCTCTAAGTAGATTCGTAAAATTTTTATAAGAATTTACATTAGTACTTATATGTTATTATAATATAATCTCTAGTGGGATATAATTGAAGCAATTTTGTCTAGTCTCAAAATTACATCAAAAGTTTGAAATATTACAACAATTTCTTTAGATTTTTATTGTTTTATTATTTCTGCACTTTTCTTAGGTGAGTTTAGATTTTTTATATGGCTTTTTGCGTCTACTCAGATTAGGAATATTTTTTGAGGAATACATAATTTTGGGTCATTGCACAGTAGAAAAGAGAATGTATCAAACATATTGCAGTAGTATATCTTAGTATTTTTAAGTTAAGTAATAAAAATTCAAACTTGATAAACTGCTCCAATTCAAAATTGAAAAAAATTATCAGTTTTATATAAAAACTTAGTAATTTTTAGTTTAAGTGACTATCATTATTATTTTGCACATAAATGCTTTGTGTTTCAAAATTTTGCGAAAATATTAGGTTAACATTTAAGCTGAATAAAACCAATCGTCGTAACAAATGCTATATGTATTATGGAAAAATATATATCAAATTAAAAAAATGTTTTCAGTCATATTTATTTAAAGTCTTAATGTAGAAAATGTCGTTGAAAAACAACATATTAAAAAATCAGAGCTTTATGAGGACTATAGGTTTTTGTTGTATGCTTTTACAAATTTTAAATGCGTTTTTCTCAGACTTTTAATTTAAAAGAAATTCTTGTTTTATAGTTCCTAAGGCTTTTTTTTCTGTTATGGATATAGGCTTAAAATAGTTTGTATATACTCTCAATCATATGTTCTATATAAGTAAGAATGTATTTAAGTCAGAAACATCTAGTTATTTTTTTAAAAAATGCTAAAGATAATGTTTTTTAATATTTTCATGTTTTTTTCAGGTTTAACTAGAAAAATAATTATTAAAAAACAGTAAAGGATCAGATTATCAAATCCATACTAACTTTTGTTCACAATAACCTAAATCACTTAAAATGACTAAAAAATTTAACATTTTATAAAAGTTTGAAAAAACTTCAAAAATCCTTAATATTCTAAAATTGTGAAAAAACGGCTGGTCAGACTGGTTTTCCACTTTCAGAATCAATTTAATGGTATAATCTGGATGTAAAACATAAATTATTTTTGATGTTACTGTCTAAAAAAATATTTTGGAAAAAGTGTACTGCGTTGCCTGAAGTATTCAAGTCCTGGATTTGTTGTTCTTGGGTCTTGCAAACCTAACTAATTAGAGAAATGTATAGGTGATATTTTTACTTAAGGCTGCTGTATATGACCTCAGTAGAATTGGTAGCTAATATTTCTAACTTCCACACAAATTCACGAGGGAGTTAGTTTTGAAGCTGAATTCGACTTAATTTACTACTTCCATTATTTTGAGCGTTGCCATCGGTACAATGAAAACTCGAAACCATGACTAGACTCAATTTCTTTGAAGTATTGTGTGGAAACAAAGTTAAATTTAATTTTTAAAATAATAGTACAATCTAAAGCTAAAGTGTTTTTTTAGGATTGATTTAAGTATTAACCCTTTAACTATCGTTAATACACGTATAAGATTCACTCAACCATTGCGTTAAGTATCTCTGGCATATATATATAACCTTTTTGAATTACAAACTTAGCATTTCTCTGGTACCTGTAAAACTTTTCCGAAGAGGTGTAATATAATTACGTTGACAGTGTTTGCGAAGGATTTATTAATTTATGTATTTTCTTTATTCCCAAAAATTCTGCAAAACTGCACGTGCTCTGTGAAAAACGTTGGCACTGGAGAGTGAATTCTGCATATTTTCACCATCAGTTAAGGGGTTAAGCTTAACACATTTAGCTTGGTAAATTTTAAGTAAAGGCGTTTTAAAATTAGTATTAGAATTGTTTGGATACATTTTTATACAAACATGTGTACTAAATGATTTATATTGAAACAAATTATAATTTATTTTACCAATTTTAAGAATAGCGCAAAATGCCTTTTTTCCCCTTTATAATTGAAATATATTCACACCTCTACATTCTATTCTAGCAAAACTGTTTATCTGTTCTTCAGTCATTTTTCCTAATTCTAGAAACATAGAAAATCTTTTAAATTAATGTTAACCATTAAAATAACATACATTATTTGCTTAAAAATACACTTTTTCATGTTGGAAAATCCATGTAAATCAATGTTGAAAGCATCATCAAGCGTGATCAATGTAGACTTCAGTTTCCGGAAATTTCAAAGCTGTCCATTTACTGTGAAACCTATCTTCACTTTCAGATATCCTAGAACGTGACTAAAATAAATATTGTGGACCATTCTCGGAATTTGGGAATCGATCAAATAATAAATCTATTTTCAGAGTGATAGGAAAGTGAATATTCTTCACTTGTAGTCTTTCAAGTCACGTTACGTTGGAAGGATTCAGTAATGCGTCTTGTCTTCCACAGGATATACTTGAAAGTAAGCGGATCGTCTTATGTGGGAATATGCATTAAAGTTTCATTTGCAAATTGATTGTACTGGCTGAAACCACCTCTTTTTTACTTCATTTTTTCTTTACAATGAAACTCACCAGGTCTTTATTAGTATTGTTAAATATTACTATATACTAGTACTAACTGCTATACTAGTCATTACCCTCTCATTTGGCTGGATATTAAATTATATTGTATGGCTATGTATTGTTTGTAAGTTATCTTTATCTGAGTAGTCATATAACTAAAATGGTAATGTACTGTGAAAAGTATCCCTATGTATTTTGCCTCTCAATTTAAAAAAGACTGGACTTGAACTTCTAAAACGGAAGTATATATAACTTTTACTCATCCGTAACCCCCTTCGAAGTTCATTACTACAAACCCCATTTTCAGAGGGTATCTAATCAAAAAAAGTAACATGCTTGCTAAATTTCAAAATTGCATATCGAATAACTCAAAAACACTACTGTTTTTCTTAAATACATTTTACGCTCGTTACCCAGACAAAATTCGTGAAAGAAAGTTTCAGGGAAACCCTTTCTTAGAGGATTTCCACTCAAGAGAAGAAACATATTTTTCAAATTTTGAGTCTGTCAGCCTAATCACACAAAAATGGGATTGTTTTATTTATCTAGGATAACCCGAAATCTCGCTTGAAAAAAGATTTTTATAAAAAAAAGATAATTGCAAACATGTACACAACATCAGGATGATGCTTGCTAAATTTCAAGTTTGTAAGTCTAATAGAGATAAAAAAAGGAATTTTCGTCTCTGAAACACTCCTGCACCCTCCCCTCTCCCTGTACTTCGATATACACGGTTGCAAAAAGATTTTTTCCAAAAAGATGATTTTCCATAAACCCTGTTTGTTTTTAAAAATTAAGTGAAATTTTTCGTACAATGTACTGATTTTTCACGCAAATTGCCTAAGTTAATGAACAGCAGATTGGGAGCAATGCACTGAAAATAATTTGACCATATATTAAATTCCAGAGAGGTTAAAGTTATTAATTATGATTCAAATTTTAGATAATCTACTTAATTGCTTTATTCTTTGGATATTTACAAAATTCATATTCTACCCTGATGTGTACATTTACTGAAATGTTTTGTGAAAATTTCGTTGTTACAGTAAATACTAGCATTCATTCTACATTCAACAGATAGTTTGATAGGTTGATGATTAAAATTTTGTTCTTAAGTCAGCTTCAAAAGTGCCCGCTACCTGATCATTGATCTAGTCTCTGATAAGGTTGCAGTTGTCAAAAATAGATATTGCTGTATTCTATTGCTTGTATGTAATAGAAATAGAACAGATAGATATGCATCAATAAATTAAATATGTATGTATGCATACAAGTTACATTTCCTTTATCGGAAACTTGTTTTCCAGTGAATGGAATAAATCTGCTCCTTTATGTAAGTTTGAAAGACAATTCCTTTCTATAATATGAATTACCAGATGTATGTGTGCGAGTCATATATGTATATTATATTTCGTGCATGTGCGTGAAACATGGTTATCTTTCAGTGATCAATCTTGATTAATTGTGGAAACTATATAGTCGGGGGAAAGATTCTAGTTACTCTTTGTCTCTACGCAAATAAACTGAACAGCTTGAGATTTAATATATTTGACATTAATGGCTAGAAATATACAATACTAACTATTACCCACCCGATTCTAGGGTTATTTCATGAAATTGTACTTTCATTCGATTCATTCGTTATCTAAGTCCTAACATTAAGCTTTCAAGATTATATTAAAAATATTCTTATTGAAATCGCCACTTAAATTAAAAAGGAGCCGACTTGAATTCAAATATTTATTTTCTAAGTATATCCATCTTTTTTATTGCATAGCCAATTTTGTCACATAACATTTTTAATGGATTTCTTTTTTTTTTCTTCCACAAGTATATTTTTTTAAATAAATTATTAATAAATATATTTTGTTCTTTTGAAATTTTTAACTAAAAAGTTTTAATTAAAGTCTAAATACAATTGCAGAATTATATTAATGATAAAAAAAAAATCTTTATACATTATTCTATTAGAATTAAGAATAATAGAACTAATCTCTTTTCCTTTTAAACTTAAATCGCTTCCTTTAACTACTTGTTCAGACAAATTGCAAGTTGGGCGTAAGCAAATTGTAAATCTCGGAGTCGGAATGTCGCAATACAGACTTGATTGGATTCAGATATTTGTCTCAGCATTTCTCCTACAAAGTTTAATGACGCAATGGTGCCACTGCACGAATTCGAACTCTTGCAACTCTTGTCCGAGAAATATAGTGGCATTGTCAATGAGAAGACATTGTGTTTATTGACCAAGGTTTACATAAATTGGGCCATCGTTTCTGAAAATGTCACTACTGCAAAGAGTTTATCCAATTTCAAAACAGTTTTAGTCATCAAAGAATTTGGAATTAAATGTATGCTTTTCCTTGTCCAATTCCTGGGTGAAGACAAATTCCTTTTCACTGTGCAATGTGTTTATCTGACTATTTATACATGCGAATGTGTTTGTATGTATTGTATTATGAAAAAGGTATTAATAAGTCAACATATAATAAGTCAATATAATAAGTCAATACATATATTTACAAAAACAAAAAGGAATTTGATATGATGTTACCATATATTTTATAGTATAAAATGTTTAAATAAATTATGTGCCACAGACGTATATATCCGTCCTGCTCAACCAGCATGTTATGTGCTCAGACGTATATATACGTCTTTACAAAATAAGATCCTTTTCTTTCACTGTTATCAGTAAAACTATTCCTAAGGCAGTGGACTGCAATAAAATGACCTTGATAGTGCTGAGGATATACTTATTTTAGAGAAAAATTTGCTTTTGATACCTCTTCTCCCCTCCCTCCCTCAGCATACTTGCACCTATGTGAACATGTGTGGCACTTCGGACCGAATCACGTGACTTTAATCGGCAGTTAAGAGGTTAAAACCTTTTAAAGATGTGTGCTTTAGATAAAATATTATCTTAAAAATTTCCCAAATTATTTCTAAGTATTTGCGTTGGAATTATAAAGTATGAAAAGTAGCTTATTTCTGTTGTTTATTGAGAAAAAAACATTTTATAATGATTGATTTATTAAAAGCAATATGTAAAAAATACGATATAAAATAATCTAAAACAAAAAATAAAGAATGCGCGTTTGTAATACTACATATGTCTGCTTTTACCAGTAATGAAATTGTTTTTAAAAATTGTTTCGATATACGTATAACTTTTTTCAAGGCTCCTAAACCTTTTTTGGGAAAAGGATAGTTTCTCGTCTAGCTGACTTAAAGGTCATATCCTTTGAGGGGCCTTAGCTTGTAGATGAATTCTAAATATATATTTTTGGATAACGCTTCTTCGGTTATGTCACACCCTGCGCATGAATCACCGTAACAGTTCTAAATGCATGAACACGTTTTAAATCTTCTTATGCAATGGCATATTATTGTAGTTTTGATGAAGAAATGTGATATTTAAGTAATTTAATAGATACATGTAACGGTATTTTCGGATAAAAAAATTTTCATCACGGTTATGATGAGGAAAAATCAAATGATCAAGAGTATAACAGTAAGTATGATTCCTCCACTGAAATCGATCCACATTTAGAAAAGGGAGAAACTGTTGAAAATAAATGTTTTATATGAAGAGACACAAAAACATTTGGGAAGAACGTAGTTTTAAAGGAGACAACTGGTATACATCTTATCCACTTTCAGATCAACTTTCGAAATAAAAAAAACTATTGCAGGAACAAAATTAGATAAAATAAAAAAGAAGTTTCAAATTTTTAGAATTAAAATAATAGAGAAATTTACTCCTATATGTTTAGTTTAAAAAAATACAGATTAAAAAAAAATTAAGATCCAGTGAAAATATCGCACTCAATCACGAAGAGATTAAATGAGTGTATAAACAATTGCACTGAAAGCCCTTATAGAAAAACAAAGAATAGAAAAACTAAATTTACGTTTGAAAAATGTAATAAACATATTGTATATATATATATTTCCTACTTTTCTTCCTTTTTAACCTTTGTATACAAATTTTATGGTAAGATCATAATGTAAACACCCTTGGGTATGACAGACCTTGGGCGAGAACTTTAGGTCGTTTTTTTCGCGCGAGTGATGCCGGGATATATATATAGTCAGTGCTTTTTAAAATTTCCAGTTAACTGGTGCTTAATAAATCATTAGTAATGTCCGTAGTTTTTGAATAAAAAGTGTGTAATTTCTCTCTATGGATATTTTTTGTGTAGTTTCTTATTACAGAAGTTCCAAAAGGTAAGTGCAAAAGAAAATTGAATTTTGTTTGGGCACGGATATAATGAAGAACCACGATTTAATGAACGAGATGTCCGGTCCCGATGAATCCATTAAATCGGGGTCGGACTGTATATTTATTGTCTATACCCCATACCCCCTCTTGAAATCGATTGATTATCTGAGTAGCTAAAAAGTAATTTCCGAATAACACTCATTCTTGTAGAATAAGAATACCTTTACCTTAATTAACCTATTTATATATTTTAATTTACTATTTTCCCCAACATTCATAAGTTACTGTCAAATAACTTTCACTTTTATTGGGGATTACAATTTTTCAGCATAAATTTAATTTTGGATGAAAGACTAAAGGTAATGTTTGTTGAAAAAGCAGATTGTCTGGTTATGAAATTGCTTATTGCTCAAATATTTTATTTTTATTTTAATTATCAATTGATCAAAATGTAAAAAAAAAGCTTAAGTATTATAAAAAGAATGTATTATAATATTTTTCGCATTTCAGAATGAAAATTGCTTTGAACGGGTTTATTTATTTTAATTCCCTTCAGCATTAATATGCACAGTTTTTTTATTGATTTCAATCAATACACAAGAAATTTTGCTTATTTTGCTTCAATAACAGTAGGAGAGAAGCCGATTTTCTTCATATTTGGAAGAATGTAATTTTATTCTCTCCTTTATCAAATAACTAGCAATAGAAGAAAAATAACATTTTCAAGAAATTAAAGTAGGATTCTATCTCAAACACAATTAAATAAAAAAAAAGAATTAAAAAAGCGATTTTATAATTTTAATGAAAAATCAAGCAGAAAGGTTTTAAAACATTTAATTGATTAAAAGTTTTATAAACTTTATTTTACATTTTTAGTACCTACATTCTCACTATAAATGATCAATTGTTATGGATTTCTTTTTTAAATAATTTAACAACAGCGGGATGAATATGGCGCCTAACAATGTCTACTTCATTAATGAATGAATGATGCGGAAGAATATTATGTTATTAGAATTAAAAAAAACTTAAGCAGAATGTTATCAACCTAATGGCCCTTATTTAAATCACGATTAGTTATTCTAAGTCAGCTAATATTAATTATTCATTATGTAGTGATATTCATTAATATATTAATCTCTTATATAGTTGATAGCAAACAAACTACCTATAAGTGTCGATGCAGAACTTTTTAGTAATTTTTTTTAAGGCAAGAGGGAATTTTTTTAATGTAAGGGGTTACTACTAAATTTTTGAGAGCTTAATTACTATGTAGTTTACTAATAATATCCAACGTTTTTTTTAAAAAAGCTTAAGCTAACGTATCAGTTAGTTAAATAATTTTTACACTGCTGACACAAATTAAAATTACTACAACATGAAGGAGGAATGACAGGTGTGTCACATCCCCGTGAAAGGATAAAATTGGTGGAATATGCAAATGATTAGCATTAAAGTGCATTCAAATGACGTAGCAGCAGTGACGTCTTAACATTTCTTTGACCTCTATGTTAAAGTTGCTCTCACTGCCGCCCCTTTAAGTACACAGTATATAGCACACACACACACACACATAGGTGGTCAAATTCTCGTAATCAACTACGGCGGGAGATTCACAATCTCTCAGTCCTAGACACAAACTGACTCGATTGACCACAGCATTTCTACTGAATATGTAGTGACGGTGTATAGATGTAGGCTTAGACACGGATGACGGACAGGACATAATGATGCATCTGGTCCCTGTTAGCATATAGTTGGGAGTCCCCATTTTTAGGGGGAATATGTCCATGAATAACATTTTTCGATTTAAATTTTTCTGATCGTAATCTTATTAAATCTAAATTTGAGTTAAGAAAGGACAAGACCCATAACAAAAGAGGATGAGAACCTGGACCAGTCCTAGCTGGTCCATTCCTTAAATTGTTTCTGCACAGGAGGTAGAAATGACCTATAAATTGTTAAAAAGGAAAGTTACATAGCAGATTGCTCACTCAGAACTCACATTTGAACGCTGTTTTCTATGACACAGTGTTACGCATCGTATAAGAAAGATAATTGGTTATACAAGCACTTTTCGGGATTCGATAGAGTCAGGATTTTAGCCTATCGAAAATGAGGTTTATCATTCTGCGATATTGCTACTTGTGTGTGTATTGGTAGGAATCTGAGACTATAATGCGTTTATAGAATTGTAGGGTTATGGAGATTCATATTGAACGCCAGGCAATATCTTAACGGCTTTCTGTTTCTAACACCCGAGTTGACTTCTTTTCTGTGTTTACTGAATGTGGACTCCCAGCTGCTTATAAATTTTATCATGTTTTTTGCTACTATGTTGTATGTTGTATGCATAGTAGAAACAAAACATGATGTTAAGTTTTTTTTTGTTATCTATACATCCTGGTGTTGAAGTTTTGGAGGCCAGAAACGTTATTAAGTAGACTAAAAACATTGTAAATTAACAGTCTTGTTACTTTTAATTTGAAATTTTATTCATAGTTAAGTTTTAAAAGAAATAAATATATTGCAAATGATTAACGGATATTTGTTTATTTTCTACATAAAATGAATTGAAAAATTATGCATAAATGTTTTCTTTTTTATGATGTGGTACGAATTTGTTGTCTATTTGTTTACCAAAATCTGATGATATAAATTATAAATTTCGATTCATAGATTCATGGAGCTCATCTAATTTTACTGCTTTATGAAGTACCTATAAAAACAATATTTAAAATACTTACAGGTATATTTCAATGTGTTGATTAATACATTTTAATAAAATACTTAATTGTTTTCTTATTGCTCTAATTTACCATTGAGATCAAAATAAAAACTTAGGAACAATTACACACTTTTATTCATGACTATTTCATTTTCTGACCACTTAAATACATTAGAAATCTTACGAACAAACATGTTTACATTTTTAACGCGGAAAAAAATATTTAACCCCTTAACTATCACCGGCGTATGTATACGTCTCGTTCAACCAATGTGTTATATCTCCAGACGAATATATACGTCTTTCGGAAATACGATCCTTTTCTTTGTGCTGCTATCAGTAATGCTATTCCGAAGGCCTTAGAATGCAATAAAATGTGACCTTGAATAAATGTGTTATAAAATATTTACTTTCAGAGAAAAATTTGCTTATTTAGGCCATTTCTTCTTCTCCCAATACACCACTACGTAAACCTATGTGAAAAACGAGGTCACTGGCGAGAATCGCGTAGTTATTAATCGGTAGTTAAGGGAATAAAAATGATCGAATTTTGCTTCAAAAATGGATTTCTGCATAATTTTTAAATATATTGATAAATTTTGCATGCATTAATTATGCAGAATTTTTATCCAACCTGTAGTATGCTTATAAGAAACGTGCTTTGGAGGCTAGTTTTTCTCAAATTCTCTTTTTTCTACCAAACTGAGAATAATACAAAAATAAAGTTCTGTTTTTGCAGTGTTATGCAAGATAGATTCTGCATTAAATTGTTTTTCTGAAATTCATGGTCTTTAAAATATAAAGAATACACGTAAAAAATATTGGTACTCTCAGTTGTATAAAATTGTCAACACAATAATTGGCGTAATTAGAAACTTAATTATTCTGCTTATTTAGGTAATTAATTATCGTACTTAAAAGAGTTTCTAAAAGTTTTAAAATTAAGCTTAAAAATTCACCAATGAAATCCATTTTTTTTTAAAAGTAAGTTGCAAATATTCCAAATAATCTATCTCACGCTTCACTTTAATTTTGTCAACAGCAAAAGCGTAATTTGAGAAAAGTTTTAGTGTGCCAAATATACAGCTAATTCTATGTAAGATTCATAACATTTTCCCATTTTTTTAACACAATTAGAGTGTCAGCCATGAACCAATAGTGCACAGGCTGCATAGCGAAAACTGGGGCATACATGCAATTATGTTAACACAGCGCAATGATTAAACCGATAATTAGCATTTATTAATTATCAAAAGTCCCCTTAAGCCACACAGTTTTTTCCATCATAATTTAAAAAGATGAAAATGTCTTGAACTGTTGGAGTAAATTTTAAGCTTTTTGTCTGATGAGATGAGAAATTTAGAAGCATAAAATTGTTATGTTACAATACAATTTCTTTTTCGTATATCTTTTTAATAATTTATAACTTTCATGATGATATTGCATTTTTAAAGTTATTTTATAATGTTTTTAGAACTGTATGAGGGTTATCTATCAGACTCAACTTAAACATTTCAAAAAAATATTAAGCATAAAATAATGTATTGCCTTATTCTTGAGACACTCATTATACATCACAGAAACAAAATTTAAGTCTTATAACTCAGAATTTGACTATGACCCTGGAAGCCTAGTTCAAGTTAGGATGCCACTGAAGAGTAGCCATGGCCGATGCACGTTAAATTTGTCGAGGCTCAATTACCCTGTTGGTGTAGTAGTTAGGAAAGGGAGCAACAGCTGGTCATCCTCCTCGTTTGACCGAGATTCAATGCTACAAGTTACGTCGCTAAAAGCCCTTTGTGTTACTCTTTGTGTAGTGTGACATTAATATTCGACAAAAATTGTTCTACTAGTAGAATTTTATTAAATTTGAAATTTGGGCTAATTTTAAGGAGGGAAATCAGCTACATTAAAAAATTGAATTGCATGATTTAAAAATTGTGAATTAAAATTAATTGAGTAGATAATTTATTTTTCATACACTAGTTACATTTTAAGTATTAATGCTAAAAACAGGTAGGACAAACTATGATGCGAATTATGGAAATTATTAGGAGTTGTATGTTCTAACGACTGTGTACGTGTAATAAAACACGTGATATGTTTTTTTGATATAACCATGTGTAACAACGAAAAAAGTGAATTTTTATTGAGTTAATGAATGAGTGGTTTTATGGTAGAAGAGCCAATTTTGGATAAATTGTGCCAAAGATATGTTAAAATATTATAAACATAATGAAATAAAACAAAACTGTTCATTTTTCAATTCCTACTATTAGTTCACACTCTCCCTATATATATATACTTATATCTTGTTCAAATTTTCATGCGTTAACAAATTCATCCACTCATGTTCAAATACATTTTCTAACGTTGTAGTAGATGGCACTTGATGCTAATATATAGGAATATTTAAAAAAAGGGGTTTTTTTCAAATATTAAATTATTAATTAAATTTAACTCTTTGATTATAGATTAAGAGATATATTTGGATCGATGTTATCCATCTAGAAGACAGCATCATTGGATAAAATAGCTTTTGTGGAAATTGTGATGAAGAGTTAACTTAATCTGAATAATCAAATGCTAGTTAGATGTTAACATTCCCTTTACACTAGTTTAAAGATAAATTCTTATTTTTTATATTCAACTTTTATTAAAAATTGTTTTTACAACTCTAATGTGGTTAAAAACATTTTAATGTTAACTTAAAAGGTGTTTTGCCACTTAATTTTGTGATTCTGTCACATGTACACATAATTATATCAATTGCAATTATTTAATGAAGAATAACTAAAATAAAATTTTTCTTTGTTGATCTAAGTAGGAATTAACTTTAATTTTTTTTATATTACTGTTAATTATTGAAAATATTAATTTTGTTTTATCTAACATGATTCCATTCTAAACAGTGGCTGAAATTCCAAACTTTTCTTCTTCAGGTTTTGTTTGCACTGAATCACACTTTGCTTCAACACGAGTTGCGTGAAAGTGAAATGCATTCCTCCTACACGACGGATGATCTGATCCGGCATTACAACTGCGGTGATCTCAATTCAGTGGTTTTCGGTCAAGACACGGCACCAGTGCCCACTTTAACGAACAATTCCCTATCAGAGGAGGACGCTGCCCTGGCCCGAAACATTGACCTCTACTTCAGACAGGAGCTCATCTACAACCGGAACAAAAGGATGGGTGGCAGAGTGGTGCAGCTCATGGAACAAAACCCGGACCAGAGCCTTTTCTTTGCTTTTGGAGCAGGTCAGTCCAGTGTTTTATTATTTCTAATTATTATACCCAAAAGTTGAATTTGTGTTCGATTTTGTCACGGCTTTTAGCTTTTCATTTTACAATTAAGAATTTCGGAATCGCTGTGAGAATTAATATAATATTTGTATTAAAGTCAATTCTCCTACTTCATCGGAAAAAGTGGACTGGCGTCATCTGTGGCAGATAGTTGCAACACAGAAATAACGCAGAATAAATTTAAAATATAAAAAAATGAAATTTTATTAATTGATTATTATTTGAAAAATTCTGGATTAACATGAAGTGCAACCCGATACAAGTTTAAAAAAATGTATTTGAACGGATGAATAGAAAACATTTATTAACGATTGAAAATTTGAACAAGATATATATATATATATAGGGAGAGAGTGAACTAATATTAGGAATTGAAAAAATTCTTTATTTCCTTAGAATTCATGCCCGCATCAGCGATTGGCATCCGTTTTGAGTCAGAAAAAATCGAATCATACAATAAAGATGTTAAGTAAATTGTAATGAATCTAGAAAAAAATCTGTTGAATTTATTTAAAGAGAAATCTTTTATCTGAATGAATATCAGACAAAATTATATTATATATTTCTACTAGCTGTTACCCACCCGCTTTGTTGGCTGTTTCTCTCCATTCTAAAACTATGCATTCCTTTTAGGTTTTTACCATCTGTGTCTTAGCATTAAGTTTCGATTGAATTGAAAAACATTCTTACATCCCTCGCCACTTGATTCAAAAAGGAAAGGAATTTCTACAAAAGACGTATATTTATCATTTGCCTTCTTGTCGTCAATGTCTTCAAACATTGGTTTTAGTGGATCTCAACTGAACAAAAGAAATATGCTTGTTAAATTCCAAGTCCTCCGATTTAATTGTTGAAAAATGGGAGGTTTTTTAAAAATTTATAGCGACCCCATAAACCCGGTATATTTTTTGGGAGTCGATTTCTGCAAAAAAACAGCATATCTACATTCAAATTTCAAGTTTTTGAGTGTAATTCAAAAAACGCTATTTTTGTATATAATGCCCCTCCCCCTTCCCCGGTGATGTCTCTTGGAAGTCAATTTCCGCAAAGCTCGTTCTTTGTCAACCTACATTCAACAAAACAAACACGTTTGTCAGTTTTCAAGTTTGTAAATCTAATAGTTCAAAAACGGGAAAATTTATTTATGTAAAACCCCCGTAACTCCCCTTAGGTATAGACTTTTCAAAACTTGCTCTTAACGGGTTACTCCTCAAAAACAACATGCTTGAAAATTTTAAGACTGAATATATAATAGTTCCGTAGATCTCGTGATAAGTGAGAATGTCACTTTTGACCTTTGCTTCATTCATAAAAAATGAAATCAAATCCATTTAAAACCAAATTCTATGCCGTACAAATCAGTTACATTACTTGCATTAATCATTTTTCAGTAAGCGTTGCTAATGATCTCAAAAACAGCGTATAGGTATTTAAAAATTAATAAATAGATTTGTTCAACAGCATGTAGAAAGGAATTGCATTTAATAATTTACAAACGTGTTGGTGATAATGGAGAAAGAAAAGCAAGCTGATAACCTCAGTTATTTTACAGTATATTATTTGAAAGGATATCCGTAATGATTCATTATAATTCAGTTGGTATTCAACTATCTTTGTGGATCAAATATTAAACAACCTTCTTTCTGAATTTTTTGCCTATTTAATTTAATTAATTACAATTTATTCAGTGTTTGAGGGTTTTGCTTGTATTTCAAGAATATTAAGTCCACATTTTAATTTTTTCACATCGTAGAGTTAAAGGCGTCTCATAAATTCTCATTTTCGTCACCTTAAGTTGAAATCTTCTCAAAAACATTCAGTTTTTTTCCTTCTATACATAAAAACATTTACTACCCCCCATACTTAAAAAAAGACTCTTTACAAACATTACATTTTTTGTAAAAAAATTAGCTTATTTGTGTATTTAATTTTGTTTACTATATATATATTTCTATCTTTAATTACCGGATGGAAAAAGTACCTGGTTTCTCTGAAAATTACATTATTCAGAGGCCTGTAGAACCCTGTTTTACTTATGGGATTTTGATGAAACTTGAAATATATGCTATATGGACCATGATGAAAAGGAGGAAATGTGGTGCCCAAAGAAGGACAAAAAAATATTTTAGAATCGGTAAAATTTATTCAGTTACTGAATATACTCAATATGTGCTCCGACATCAATAACGTGTTGAAAGCGCAATATAACGTTTTCAATGGTAGCGCGAAGCAACTCACGAGGGATTTCAGCCATATTTCGTATAATACTAGCATTCAAATCAGGTAAAGTCCCAGTTCCTCCTCTACAAACATGGTCTCTTAGATATTCCCACACCAGAAATCACAGGGATTTAAGTAAGGTGAGCGAGAAAACCATGCATCCGGAAAATATCTGGATATTACACGATTACCGCCAAAGTTATCATTGAGCAGTGCTTTGACTTGGCGCCCAATGAGAGGAGTTGCTCCATCTTGCATAAAGACAGTGGTATGCAAACATTGTCGTACCTGTAAAACAAGAATGATTAACGATGACAAACGATGATTCTCTGGCTATGACTGCAAGTTCATATAGAGGCTTTACGGATCTGTATAAGGTATATTCTATAAAAGCCACCTGGGGGCCAAAATGTATACTATTTTTTACTGCAGAAATCTTTTCCCTATTGTCTATGTAAAAAATATTCCAAGTTTCACCAAGATCCAAAAATCAGAACAGGTTCTACAGGCCTCTGAATTTTGTAACTTTAATTTAAAAAAAAAACACCCAGTACATTTTAACAAAAATCAGATTTTTAGAGCAATTCTAATTTTTAAAACGTGGTAATTCAAACGATTTGTCGTATATTTATATACAATTTGGTGTATAATTATTTCGTGCCATATTTCATTTCAAATCATCACTCCAAAATAGTAAAACCGCTGTACCATATTTTCTTAATCCAAACTTTTGTATTCATCAGCCAAACGGTAAAAATGTTTGAAACAACCATTTATTCTTATTGAGGGCGAGTGTGAATCTATTTGACTTGAATAATGATCATGATATCAGAATCCTTCGAATTTATTCCGAGTAAGCCTTTAGAAATTTTATTTGAAGTAATGCTTTTTGGTAAACCTGAAAGGAGTTTTTTGTTACGTCCATTCCATAATATCTTTTAAATTCCAAGCAGAAGAAACTGCTTTCGGCTGATGGATCACTGGAAAATCAACAATTCTTTTTCTGTCAGAACTGTAACCATTTTAAAATAAAAGAATAGAGGTAAAATTTAAAATGAAAAACAATTCGAATTAATCTTTGATGTTATTTTCTATGCGCGCATGCCCATAGAGAGAAAATTATCTCACAGAAAACTAAAGGGATTATACTCTGAAATGAACTTGTGACGATTCTATTCGCCCTCCTTTAACTAACAGTCCTCTTGGGGAATTTCTCTGGTCTTTAAAAATTATTTTATAATAAAACTCCTTCTCGAAGAAGAAAACGTAAATATATGTAAATTAGGACTATTATATATAGTCTAGGCTTTCAGTTTAGAGAGAGATAAGATAGATTGTGTTAGCGGAGCAGTGTTTAATCACATTGAATGTGAATCACGGATATTTAATAGTTGATAAGTGAATTACTTAAGGTGACGAACTGTCACTGGGGATTAAATAGTGAAGAAGTCAGAGCTATTGAATTAAGTAAGTGTATTAAACATTAAATTCCCCTGATATCTCGCGTATCTCGTTAATTGTCTTCACATTTATTAATTGGGTGCATTTCTTATCCTTCATCGATTGAATTTGAGTTGTGGTTAATATTGCGAATAAATTAGATTGTTTTTGAAATATGGTTAGTCTTCCTTCCAATTTTCCACAAGGTGCTCAGGTGAGATCCTTATAAACTATAGAGTTAGATTTTTAGTGCAATTAAAATAATTATTTATGTGTAGTGTGTAATTATCGAATGATTTGTAAAGTGTAATTAAAAGTGTTAATTTTTGGAATAACAGACAACTATCACAAAAGGCATTAAGACGTAATAAATCAGGATATTCTATTTATATTATGTAGGAATTCCATTGTATTAATACATTCATCAATGTGATACTCAGAATGAGTTCTATAATAAATGTACTAGACTATAATATAAGAAGTATAGTATTAATTTTATTTTATTTTCCTACGAACACATCTATAATAATACATACATAAATAAAAAAATTCGTTCCTGGTAAAATCATTCTTTTCCGTTGTCAAACTCTATCAAAATGAAATGTATGTTTTGCTTGTTTTATAAATCATTCAATTCTTTCGTATTGTAGGTGATTGTGTTCTGTTTTAAAGCTTCAATATGTTCTTATAAACTTTAACTCATTTCGTATTTTAAAGTAATGTTTATATTTTAGCTTATATTTGTAATGCCATTTTATCATTCGACATTATAAAAATGTCAAATGAATTGCAAAACTGTGCCTTGATTCGAATCACAGAGAAGGCATGAATATTTCTGTTGAAATCCTTTATGACTGTAATATATTTATACCTTTTTTCCTTTGTGATGTATTCTTCACGCTTACTTCTGTGAGCCCCCGTCTGATACTTCGTTGTGCACGGGATTTATAAATGTTTTCAATAAAAAAAACTGTCAAGGTCCTTTTATTGCATTCCATACCCTTCAGAATAGTTTTACTGACAGCAGAACAAAGAAAAGAATCATATTTCAGAAACACTTGGATATACCTCCCGTAGAACTGGACGAACCGGTTAAGCGAGATATATATATACGTTGGTGGCATTTAAGGGGTTAACTGTCATATCAACTATTGCAACTTGTAAAATATTTTTTAACTTTTGAAAAGTTTCTTTTCTTCTTTTTTAACACGCTTTTATAAGTTTCATTTCTATGTAACGGAATCTTTGAACTCGATTTTTACCCACTTTAAAAGGTCAGTTTAATTCAAAATTTTGCACACTTGTCAAGGATCGATGGCAATACAATAATTTCATAATTGTGTTCCATTGTCCTGATCAGGACATCAGGAATAATGATTTTCAAATTGGGCGATTAATATCATATACCACTTCCAGATTTTGCAACTTAATACCATTTTCAGATTTGGCGACAAATTCCATATACCATTTCAAGATTTGGCAACAAATTCCAGATCTAGTTACTAAAAGATTAAGGTGCAACTCCTAAAACGAATACACACCTATGGCTTAGAAATAAAACAAAAAAGTATTCTTTTTATGAGCAAAGGTAGGTTGGGTGCGTCAGCTATTTCTTACCATGATATAAACAATTGTCTACTTCTTCTGAAAATGGAAATAAAAAAAAAAGACTCATGAAGGGAAAAAAATAATTTATGTTCTTTTGTTTAATATTTTTTATTTTTACAAAGCAATACGTTTAGAAGTGATGATACGAAATCATATAAAAGCAATACGTTTAAAAGGTGATAATACGATTGACACTTAATATTTCTTCTTAAAACGTTTTGATTTTACCTGCATCTACAGAGACGGAATTTTTGAAATATAATGTTGCGGGACTGATCAGAGGTCCCATAAACGGAGAGAATAAATACCCTTCAAACCCATTAATTAATATCCACTGAAGAGCAAGACTAATTCCTGTAGCTACTTAATTACCCTTCCCAGGCTCCAAGTACCAAACTCAAGAATAAATTCAACAATGAGTAAAGGATAGTTTGAAAAACTAAAAAAACACGCTTTTAATGTAAATCGAACTAAAAAATGAAAAATAAATTATAGTTTTAAAAAACTAATAAACACGCTTTTATGTTTCGTCGAACTAAAAAGTAAAAAAATAATTCTCAATAAAAAAAATAAAATGATTAATGAGAAAATTGATGTCATTGTGGTAAAAGAGTGGGGTGCTTTGTACTACATTTTTACACTAACTCAGCATTTCGAAATAGAACTAGTACGAAATTATAATAATTGATATAGAGCAACCCACGCTTTTACCCCAATGACATTAATTTTCTCGTTAATCATTTTATTCTTATATTTATTAAGAATTTTTTTTTTTTACTTTTTAGTTCGATTCACTATAAAAGCGTGTTTTTTTAAACTATTAATTTTTTACATATAGTTCTACAGATATCTACTTTAAACATGAACAGAAAATTCTACATCAATCAAATCCTTAGACTGTATCAAGCTCTTTTATTGCTTAACTATAATCCTTAGCTTACTATAATTCATCTTTTACTGTCACTTTCTGTTTCTTTTCTTTTGTATCCATTACTGAAAAATAAACACATCGAAATAAACGAAAGTTATTCCTGCTTTTACCTAATCTAGTGTGAAAGCCACTATATTCCATTTTTCTTGGTCTCCTCATCCTCTTTTTTTAACGTCAATCCTTGGAATGCAGTAATAAATCCTTAGATGAACAATGATTCACGGATACATAACAAAGTGGATTAATGATATTTATTCCCCATGGAGATTGATTCTTTAGAGAAACATTGACTTTTCTTAGATATCACTTAAAGGTTTTATGTTGTTTTGTTATCAGGTTCTGTATGTTATAGAAAGTACAGCTTACACCTGTTTTGTGCTAGAAATGTACTTTTCAGGATGCATATCTGGTTGTCCTGACAGACAAAGATAAACATTATTAATTTCCATGTGTTTTATTACTGTCATTTAAGATTATATAACTGATCGAGTTTATTTTTATGGTTTTCAATATTCCTATGAAACTAAATGATATAAAGAGGCCAAAGCAATCAATTAAATAATGACAATAAGAAAACCCTGCTAAAATTACGTAAAGGTTATTGTGAACTGAAAAAGGCTATAGGGTGAAATATGTGGCCCCCTTCGATTTGGCGATGTTTATCTAGATGCCGTCATAACTTCGACTGGGCTTCATTACTCTCGGAATACTTATCTTCACATACAAATAGTTTGGCAACTGATTCTGGTTGGCAAAAAGTTGGAAACGCCAAGGGATCATCAATCAGGATCTTATTTTCATTCATTCTAAAATACATTTTAGTATGGATGTATAATATTTCTTTATGAATCAGAAAATCATTATAAATTTTAAAAAATTAGAATTTTTTGAAATATTTTGAACATTATTTCTCTACATAGTAAAAATAGTATATATTTTGCTTTTAAAAAAAGTTAATTTTTCTTTTAGTGCTGGGTTATTGTGTAGGATATGCTATATTTCTTTCGAAAATGGATATGCATTTTTCGTAATATTATTTCCTTCAGATACGCATCAAGAAATATCGAGTTACACTTTTTTGCTTAACAGAGAAGCTTTCGTGTATTCTTCCTTGATTCTATAGATCTGAGAGACTACAGCCTCTAAAGGGAAAATTGTAATTAGTGAAAAGTGTAACTCAGATAAGACACAGTTGTAGAGTTACAGTAAAATGGTTGAAAATTTACGTGGGTGTAAAGCAGTCGACGACTACAATTATTTGAATGATAACGAATTTATTACTGGACAAGGGTGAACAGATAACTACATGAAGACAAATCGACGAATATACAGAGAAATATTAAAATAAATTACTTACAATAAAAAAAACTGCGCTCGTTATAAACAAACATATGATGTTTCAGAAATAGCTCACTAAACTCTTCCACTTAGGGACGTCTTAAAACATTGGTCAGCTGAGCCCTCTCCCAGGGCCTAGGCTACAATGGGGACCTCGTCTCGTTCTTTACTCAGTCTTAACAAGATCATAGTTCGAATAATTTCAACGGTCAAATGTTATTTCTGGCTTTATTTTCCGAAAAACTAGGAATTTCGGACGAAATTTTAACTGATCACCCTCGTCCACGTATAGGCCTAGGCCTACCACCATGTACCATCAATACTCATTCAATCAAAATGTAGAAGTCGGTTAAGCTTGTTTGTGCGATTGTAAGTCATGCATAATAATTTGTTTCGTGTTATTGTTTGTACGAGTATTTTGCAACGTATATGCTATGTATTGGGTACTTCTAAGGACCATAGATGGGGCCTCCATTTGTGTATGGGTCGAGCGCCTACATTTGCCTAAGGGCCCAAGGTCTCAAGAAGTCTTAAGACGTCCCTAGTACCACTTGTAGGAACTCAAAATATTAAAGTTTCTCTCTTATATCACAGTGAAAATAGACAACTGAAATCTCTTCTGAACTGACTCGAATTTTGTCTGAAAGATCCCTTATGTAACTTCATGGACATTTCCAGAAGGGTCTATTTCAGAGACTTCTCGATGGTTCCTCACAAATATAATATTTTTGCCAAATTTGTTATCTTTAGTGATAGAGTCGCCAATGGGGTAAGCTTGGTTTCATCTTCTAAGGTTGCTATAATCTTATTTTTCAAGTTTATGCTGGAAAGTGAACTTTGCCCGTAAGACCTAATTTTTCACTTGCGGAGAAAACAGCATACGTGACGTGTAAAACTTATAACTTCCTCTATTTCTTTTAATTTTAGAAGTAAACCTTCTGTCAATTTGGTAAATTACTTCTAAAATGTACGAGACTAAATCAATCTTAATGAATATTACTTAAATACTATTTTTGACTTCGATTTTGGAATGTATCTGTTCAGTTGATTCCTTAGGTTTTAATCTATCTGCTATCTGCCATCACTCAAATTTCTCTATCTGTACCATTGTCTCGGTTTTGTTAATGCACATAAATAAGCCTAGCTTGAAGAGATTTAATTTTATATTTTTTTTCTATCATTATTATTGTTGTTTTGAAATTTCTGAATTAATAATGTAAAAAAATATCTAATTTCCAGTTAAGTAGATTTGTGCTTTTTTCATTTCAAAAGATAAATCTGTTGGAAAATTCTTAAATAGTGGGATATGACTCATTTCCTTCTTTTATTATAGAAATTGCCTCTTCTTCTAATTTAGCCAGACGATGATGACATGATAAAAGAGTTATTCCGAATGAATAACTATCCAGATAACTTCTGTGTAATGAAGTTAAGTCAATGCAGACATCTAAAAAATTCGAAATTTCGTAACGCATTCATTGGTAAATGCAAATAGTTCATTTCCTAATGAGCCGGGAATTTAGTCTGATTACACATTCCTAAGGGATTAATGTTTAAAACATGCAATCCAATCTTTATTAAAAATACTGAGTTTCTCTCTTTGAATAATTAAAAGATTTTATTTCACGCTTTATTTATATTAAATTATTTTTTTATTTCGATGCATAATTGTCTCGATTAACTTGTTATTCATTTTCTTACTGATACAGAGAGTTGTAGAATTCGACCGACAAATTCAAAGGGGTGATAGAACGCAGTATGGCATTTTTGTCGTAAAGATATGATGTATTTCTCGTATTGTAAACATGGTTTACGATTAATAAATGTATTTCTTACCTCTCATTGCATCTTTTCATTCCACTCGACATAACTATTTGTATGAATTATTCTGATTAAACATGGTTTGCGATCTCCTGTTTTATGGCGATTTTATCGCCCCCGTGCTGCCTATTATCACCCCTCTTATTTTGTCGGTTGAATTCGGCAACACACTGTATATTGAAAAATGGATTCGATTTTAGTTCCACCAAATATGCTGTATATATTAATACATAAAAAATACGGGGAAAACAATGCATCAAATACATTTGTTAGAACTTAAAATTCCCATGAAGACTTAGAAATTTAATACCATTTAACGTCATGCATTCTGATGATTCTATAAAATAGATTCTTAATTGAAACAAAACTTGAATGCATGGCGTAACTGATTATTACATATATCATGACTGACCATCGTGGAAATACCTCTGTTAAAAAATTATAACGTATATACTTTAAAATTTTATGTAGATATACATTTATGCTTTCGAGTCACAGGAGAGGTCCTGCAATCTGTAGCTGTTATCGCCGAGTCTGTTGAAAAGAAATAAATTATGATACAAATAAAATGAAAAAACGTTTACAGAATAACGTGTGAAGAAATTTAAAGACTTTTACGCAAGAAAATATCAATAAAAGCAATAACTATCTTTTATCTAAATAACTGCATTAAAATAATAATGCTCAAAACATTTGAATGATATTAATATTTTTATAAAATGTGGATGAGAAAATAAATGCTTTGAAGACTACTATTTGATGAATAAGTGTTGTAAAAAACAAGAAAAGAAAAAGGAGCAACGATTAAAGAACATTTAAATTTTATTGAATGTACACTGCTGGCCACAGTAAATGCAACATCCTGAAGGAAGCACGCAAATAACATAAAATTTAAAACATGCATTAGCGGGGGTGAGATATGCAAATGATTAGAATTTCAGCGCAGACACACAGCACGCACGCCTGTGGCACCACCTCAAAGCGCTATTTAAGGTTTGGCGATTTCGACGATTTCAAGTTCAGTAATTGTGTTTTTCTTGTGTTTTTTTTCCAAAAAACGATCAGTTATGTCTCGTAAAAACAGCGATCAGCTTTTGATCAAGTATTCGAGTTTCACAGAGGAAGGATAGTGGCCTACCGAGATTATGGATTATCTTTCAGGAAAATCGGTAGTCGTGTTGGACGAAACCAAACAACTGTAATGCGGATATGTGACCATTGGCTGCAGGAGGTTACAACGGACCGACGTGGTCGATCGCATCCACCTCAGTGCACCACTTCATGTGCAGACAGGAAAATTGTGCGTATGGCAGTGACGGATCGCTCAGTCACATCACGAACCATAGCACAGCACATTGAATCTGTAACACATCATTCAGTGTCTGCGCGTACCATTCGACGCCATTTACAGCAGAGTGGTCTGTCCGCAAGACGTCCATTGCTTGATCTACCCTTGACGCAGAACCGCTGACGTCTCCGCCGCCAATGGTACGATTAAAGAAGAATATGGGCGGCAGGATGGAATGAAGTTGTCTTTAATGACGAGTCACGCATCTGTCTGCAACACCACGATGGTCGGATTCGAGTCCGGAGACACCGTGGAGAGAGGATGCTGAACAGCTGCGTTATGCACAACCACATAGGTCTTGCACCAGGTATTATGGTATAGGGCGGTATTGGATATGACTCTCGCGCTCCTCTAGTACGCATTGCCGGTACTTTAAACAGCCGGCGCTGCATCTCCGAGGTGTTGGAGCCAGTGGTCCTTCCTTACGTTCAGGGCTTGCCCACAGCCATATTTCAATAGGATAATGAGCAAACACATTTGGCACGCATTGTCCAAAGGTTCTTCGTCAATCACCAGATTGAATTGCTTCCGTGGCCGGCTCGCTCTCTGGATCTTTCTCCGATAGAAAAGATGTGGCCCATGGTTGCTCAACGATTGACCCAGATTACACCCCCAGCTGCACCACTAGATCAACTTTAGCAACGTGTTGAAGCTGCTTGGTCTGCTGTACCCCAAGAACACATCCAAAGTTTCTTTGAATCAATGGCGTGGCGTGTGTTAGCGGTGATCTCCAGCAATGACGGCTACTCTGGCTACTGATTCTGGCAGGAACCACACTTCACAGAAGTCTATAACTTTAATCATTTCATACTTTGCCAACATGTTATCTACAAAATAAATTTTGTGTGCTATCTCTTGCCTTTCTTGGTGTTGCATTTACGGTGACCAGCAATAATGTCAATAATGAAAATGATGTTTCTAGTTTCAAAAAATGGAATAGTTTTTTTTCCTAAATGAAAGCAATGTCATACCTTCGTGGCAGGGAATCAGTTTATAAGAGAATATGGGAGTTTTATATGGAATATGTTTTTTAAGAGAGACTAGAGCATTCTCTATATCTCATGTAGAAGAGAGCCTTCCAACTGCAGAAACGAATACAATTCCTTCTACCTAGAGTATTCCCAAAATATTCTATTGAATTATATATGGGGAATATGCTGTCCAATCCGTTCTATGGATTCCTTCATTGAAAAAGAAACTGCCAACTAATTGAAAATGACGTGGCCTGTTCATATCAGAACTAAAATGAAGTCATACCCAATAGAGATGCAGCGCAAAGAACCATAATAGGTTTGAGAAACTAATCTCTATATCGCTAAGACCTATTAAGCTTCCATTTTTACTAATGCATAGATCATTGTGACTAATAATAGAAATACCATTCCAGACCATCCCTCTTCTCCACCAAATTGGGCACTTTCATGTAAAAATGCACTATTATTCCGAAAACTAAGTTTTCTCTAGATTAAAATTCACCTATTGTCAGGTTGCTCACTAAAACGAGACTCGTCCTTGAAGGGCGCATTGCTCCACTCATCTCTTATCCATATGAAATGCTCCTGTGTCCACCTTCTGCGGGTAGTATGATGGTCCTCTGACAACGAAACATACACCATAGGCCTGTGAGAATACAAACCCATATGGTGGTGTCGGTTTCTAACAGATTACAAACTCTTGTAATAGTAGCCTTTTGAAGGTATCGAGAAATAGTGTCGCTCAGATTACAGTTTCTCTTAACTTTTAATGCTAAACCTCATTTTGGGTTGTTGCAGACGACCTTGTCTTGGTCTTCAGCTAACATTTCATTTCCAGTTTCCAGAAATTGATTCAGTGAAATAGGAGCGACACTTTAAAAATTGCACTATATGCTTTCTCTGCAACGGATTGCATTTGACCTGACTTTAAACGACCGAAATTCTTCCAGGCTGAAGACAGATAGTCTTCTGTTAAGTCATGTTGTGGAGAAAAAGCATTTATCTGTTTTAAAACACTCAAATAGTGTTCATTGTTTTTAATCTATCCCTGTAGAAGGAATGTTGAAGAGAAATTGTTTTTCACTCATTATCCAAAAAGTGTAGTTTGTTTTATGTCAAAGCCAAAATTTGCTCATTTCCAAGGTTGTGAACGTTATAATTTTACTTTTTAACCTCTTCTATTTCACTTCCATTAAAAATTCTTAATTGTGTGTATGGTTGTTTTATTCTAAAAATGCACAATATCGTTAATAATTTTGAGCAATGTATTATTTTCGGTAAAATAAATTTTAGTTTAAAGTAAATTTAATGTGGATCACGTTGAAAAATTACATAATAATTTGATAGATTACATAATATTCCTTATACTATGTATATTATAATATAAATGGAAAATATACCTTTGAACAATCGGAATGTTACATATTTCTTATCGATGTATTGCATTTTGTATGTTTAACTTATTTTTCAAATAATCAGGGGGGGGGGATTGGTTTATTTGTACGAAACTTCATTGAAATTAATTTATTCAACTCTTTTTCATATTTTTAAAGTTCTCAGCGATTCTTGAACTAGCCAAAATCATTCGTATCTCCTTCGTACTGATTATGACCATATTTTGCATTCGATTATTCATTTATCCTTGTTCCAAAGCTTTCCGGAGAAATCTAATTTGGGAAGAATGCTGCAAAATAATTCGTTTCATCATGTTTTCAGAGATAATCCTATTTGTCTCTTTGCATTTAATCATGTAACTTCAATTTCCAGCTAAGAATTGGGAAGCACTTTCTCAAGATTTGTTTACATGTCACACAAAACAAAGAAAAATAATCAACTTTTGTTTCTGTATCTGACGAAATACTTTCCATTAGGAAGAGTCTTCAAGATTGAAAATAGCTTTCACTGCAAATAATACAATGTAATCAGTCTTATTAGCTTTTATTGGTCTTTTTGTAGAGAATTACTCGAAAACGAGAAAATTAAATGAAAGTATTGCTTTGTTTATTTTTATAAATCAACCTATTTAATGGAGTTGAATGCAAATCAAGAAACAAAACTAAGGAAAATACTGTAATTGATTTAAAACATATCAAATGAGCCAAAAACAAAAAAGGTTTTATAAATAAATTGTTTTAGTTTGTAGTGAAATAATAAGATTGATTTAAGTCACTTTATTTACTTTTCCGTTTTCGTGCGTATTGTTTTTACCTATTATTTCGAAAAATAGAATATTTCCTTAAATACTCATTGGAATGAACTCCATATTGCTTATAATAATCTATAAGGAATCCCCATGCACATTTCATGTATTAAGTTTTGAATTTATTGCTATTTCCGGAGAAAAAGAAACAATTTTTCATCAAATAAAATTATGCTTTATAATTTTTATTTTTTAATGCATTTATTTTATTTCTGAAATAAGGTGCAGAATTTCATTGATCAATTTCAGAATTAATTTTCATTTTAGATAGCTTTTAAGCAAATTAAGTTAGTTTTTCCTTTTAAGGATCTTTTGGACACAGGTATATAAGGCTTTTGGGAAAGAGTTTAAATTATAAATTTGAAACTATAGAGAGTTACACAAGCCTAGATTTCGAAATCAATATCATAATTAATCTCACGCAGTTATTAAAAAGAAAATACTTATTTTTATTACTTGATATGTTCTTATTATAAAATTGTGTTTGTTATATTTTTGATTTTTTCTTGATCTAACATTTTGTATTATACGACTGAAAAATCTATTTATTTATTACATAGTCAAAAACTCTCTTTAAATGTTATGAATTATTCCTTACAATATATTTTTCTGTTTTATTAAATGAAGTACGATAGGCATTAAGTCAGTTTATTCTCTTTTTATCAAATATTCACGTTGAAGCATCGCTTTGTTAGAAATATTTGAAAAGTATTTGCTTACCTAATAAGCTTTATACATACAAATATCCACATAACACAGCGTTTCTCAAATTGTGGGGCGTGATAACTATAGGAGAGGTGCATGAGCATGCAGAAAACATAAGATTATTTAAAAAAGGCATTAATTTACTGAAAGAAAGCAAAACAAAATATATTCTGACATGATAAAAAATGAAATACACATTTACACTGATGTTATACACTTATAAATGAATCAGTACTGTACAATGCATTTTATGATGATCAATTTAACAATGCTAAGTAAAAAACAAGTTTAATAATTACCAATTGACTCCAAGGGCTTGACATATATAATGTTGTATACCACATTAATAATCTTGATAATTTTCATGATTTATAATTAAAATCGTATTGTAGCTTTATCGTCAAAGTATATTATTATTGAATTTGATGCATTGTAATTGTACGGAGGGAGCGTATAGAAAATTATGTTTGAAAATTGGGTCGCATACATTGAAAGTTTGAGAAACACTGACATAACATTTTAAACGAGTATGAAAAACTCTGTAATTTATTTAAGTGTATTCATTTTGTGATTTGCTTAAAAGACCACTGATGTACGTATGCACATTTTTATTAAATTCTTAAACGCATATTATATAAATATATCAATTTAAAAACGATTTCTCTTTTATATTTTTATTTAATCTAGGAAAAAATAAAAGTATTGTTTCTTACTAAATTTACGATATTTTATTTATATTTTCCAGTGCCTTATGTAAGCTTATTAAATATGGACTAAATTTAAATCTGCGAAAATACCAATAAATTACTAATAGGATATTTAAAATACAAAAAAAAATATTTAGAGAAAAAATATTTTTATCATTGCTGTGAGACGCATAAATAAAAGTTCTAAGCCTACATTGGGGTTAAAAATTCCATGTGCTATAAAATTCCCATCAGACAAGGAAATACTTATCTTTTCCAAAAGTGATTATGATATTCCTCCACTAAAGTTCTAAGAGCTCAAAGCTCTAAGAACTCAATTCTCTGTGAAACACCACTAATTCAGCTTTTATTTTTTGAAATTGTAAGATATTACGCAAAACACAACTTTATATGACATTAAACCCAAGTAAAATTTCTATGGTGATGTACTTTCAACATTTTATTGGGCTACATGATAAAATTAGGTAACCATGTTAAAGTTTCAAAATCATCGTCTCTTAGAACGAGCGTAATAATCGAGGCAATATTCTAAAATTAATCGACTTTTCTTTATAGATGAGATTCATTCTCATGATGCTTCAATAAAACATAATCCCAAACTCAATATTATGTGTGTGTGTTTTTTATTAATACTCGTAACATTAATTTGATTAAATTAGGTAGTGATTAACACGCAGAGCTGTGAGGAGTTTCAGCTGCGTTTCGAATCTCAGTTTTAAAAAACAAAGATACGTAATTTAAAAAAAAACAATAAATAATTGCATAATTGTCGACGTAACTGTTTTAGGCAATGAATTGTTAAACTGTACCTGTAAAGTTGGCTTTCTGCATGGCATAAATCATTAAACTTTGAAGTTAATTTCCTCTAACTATAAATATAAGGCTTAGAATAACTAGTTTTTATCTGGAATTCCCAATTGTATTTACATTTTTGCCTCTACATACATGATTATGAAATTATTAATCAAAATTTGATCATGTATGATATATTCGCAATCTTGTTTCACTTCTTACCTTCTTCCCTTTACTGTCTCTCTTTGAGCATCAATTAATACACCGTCATTCAGGAATAGTTTTCTCCTTTGTTGAGGGAATGTAGTCAACAAAGTGTCTTTCAGACAAGCGTGATAGGGGTTCTCAACAGAAGGACGTCTTATTTTTGCAGGAAATTCCACCAAGTGGTACTTTTAAATTATTCAAAACCATAAAAAGCACATGTAAAATAATTCTGGAAAGCCTGATAGCTCAATGTAATTTTTCACATTACCCGAGCTACATTTTGGATGAACCAGGATGGGACGTTTCCCGAGATCAGCTCGGGAAAACCCAGGGGGTGGGGTAAAATCTATGTTAGGTTATACGAGGGACGTTCCGAAAGTACACCTCAACATTTTTCACACAGACATTTTATTGTCTAAATGTCTGCACATGACATTTTTAACTATACCTCTTACACTATCTTCCACAAAGCCACCTCCCATTGAGTCATTTACCGTTTCGTGCAAACAGTTTGAAGAAACCATTATAATAAAACTCGGTGCACTGCTATTCAAGGTATTGTTGCACATCCTGCTCCGTTTCAGTATTGATTTTGCAAGAATTTCTTCATCACTGCTGTGCTTGTATGTTTTCACATCACTGAGGAATACCATGCCCTGTACTCTGGCAATGTTATTTTCATTCTTGGATCCGGAGGGACTATCATTTCATCCTCATCCTCCATATCCTGCCTTTCTTCATTGAATATGCAACACCAGTGACCAAGCGTTTTATGAGACATGGACTTTACACCATAAATGGGCGGTGGTCATTCATGGATGATGGACACACCAGTCTTCTATAGGAAAACTTACATTGTGGGGCCTGCATTTGTGTAGAAGCCCTGGACCTCAAGAAATCTTAAAACGTCTCTGCACAATAGTCATTATAACAGTCATTATTACTTCCATTGGCAACCACGTTGCCAGTATGTCTGCCTGATGTCTTGATTCGTGATTACTTCGGGAACACCTTCCCATTCCTAATCTTCGGCGCTCTCCGCATGTGTCATTCTTCCAAAGTTGGTGTCATTGAATGAATATCGAATGTAGTTTCTTACGGTGATTGTTTTAACTGGTGTAAACAGGTGAAAACAAGGAAACTTACCTTCCGAATGCCTTCGTATTACTAATAAAAGTAATTCCTCGGTTTGTAAATGCCTTCTTTTTAAATTTCGTTTTACAAGAAAGTAAAATTAGTCGTTATGTTTTTTATATATAAACGAATAAAGTATTTTTGTAAAAAATTTCCAAATACATTTCTATTTAAAATGTAAGCTCTGTAAACAGAAATAAACAAGATATTCTTCTTTACAAATTGATTATTTTCAGAAAAATATACCGATATTTATTTTGTCGCGTATGTTAAAATTTACTCTCATTCAAATGTATTATTTATAAAACTCATTTAAGAACTTTTAAGCAGTCACAAAACTTAAGTCAGATAGACCAATTTTGGCTTAACAATACTTTTTTACGGATCAAAATCCGTAAAGTGCAGTGTTTTGCATTGTATAGTAGAAAGAAGAACATATTAAAACTCAAAAATGAAAGTATTTTTTTTTCAAGAAGGATTTTAATAACATACAGTAAATAAAAATTGCAAAAAAGAGGGGGGGGGACCTAATAATATGAAAAATACGAGTAATTTTTTCGTAAATTCCAATCATATTCATTTATAAAAATACATATATTACTGCACACAAAAAGGAAGTAACTTTTCACTTTTAAATGTTACAATGTATTCCGCAAACACACAAAAAAAGTTCTATCTGCTCATCTGAAATAATATTACTTAAGAGTACATGGGAATTAAATCTCTTTCCATGTATTTGTAATGGAAACTGTTTATTACGTAAGAAATCCCAGACGCCATTTGTCAATGTGTCTGTTTTTTTTATTCTGTTTTTCTTCAGAGATTTGTCTTGTAATCAAATAGTCTTACATAAAACATAATTAACTTTTTTTTATTTTTAAAAAAAGAATAATTCAAGTGCAATTATTTTAATTAAATGTGTTATATTCTTTTCAAATTACCTAACAAGACTTACCATTTATTCACAAAAAATGAAAGGAATCTACTTTCAAAGATCAAACAGTTTATTTTTATTTCAGTTTTTACTGTTCATGGCTGAGAATTCAGAATCAAAATAATTTTTCTTACCCGAAATTGGAGAAGCGGGAAAAAACGTTCTTTTTGAAATTTTTGAATGCATCATTAAAAATTTAATTTCCGAAAAAGAATGTTTTGTCACGGTTTTCTAATTCAGTTGTACTAAAATTTTGGTTAGTACAAAATGATTGCAATGTAATCTAGTTAATTTTTTTTTTCAGTAAGTTCTTTCAATGCAAACGATTCAATATTATAATTAACAATATATGGATACAAAAATTTATAATATTAAATAAAATATTATGTATTATATTTATGTTTGTTTCGGTGGAAGAGTAAAGATTCACCAAAGGATGAGATTTTCTTAAAACGTTTACTTTATAATGACTATCTGCTCACTATCTAAATTCAACCTAAGTTATGGGAGCCGTTAGATCAAATATTAATTGAATAATCTAGAATGTAAATTTAGTACTTATCATGAATAGTAGAGACTCAGAAATAATAAGCTTCCTAGAATGAACCATTGGTTCCTTATAATTTGAATCAAGAGAATTTCAACTATTAACTTCTCTAACTTCGTAGGCGCAGTGTGACCAAAAAAAAAATCTCCATTATCCTTATTTCCCTTTTCACTTGATTTTAAATAGCACCCCTTATTAACATGAATCGCGGTTACTTTACGGAAAGTGACTTTATAATCATATAACTTCATACAAATATCTATCCTAGAAGATTAATGATAAACGCAAATTGAACCCGTTACAACACATTTGAATAGCATTTATTTACCTTAACAAGTCATAATTAGCTATGCTAATTAATAAACTTCTTTACGTATTGAGTTATGTGCAAAGTTTTATACAACCCTTTTCTTAATCTGATAATCAAAAAGAAATTGTGTTATTATTGTTTCAAGAACAATTTAAAGAATACTTATGTGTTATACCCTCGACCAAATAATTGCAAATCAATAGACGTCACCAAATTTTCTGATATGAAGCCAGTTGCTTTCCGCGCTTGATCTAAAATAATAATAATGATGATGACAACATTCGGTGATGTCTTTTGAATCGGCGACAATTACTTTTTTATTTGGTAGACAGTATATGTAGGTACCATTTACAGATACTTACATATTATAGGAATGCTATATTTATTCGATATACAATGTTTTCTGTGAATACACACACATAATAAGGATGTTTTTAATATCATATAAAAAATTAGCAGAATTATCTTAATTTGAAATTTAATTTTTTAAAAACATCTAAATGTTTCAAATTTATAATTGATATTTTTCTCTCTCATTATGTAGAAAACATTTTTATGTTACTGGCACATTCTAAGAAAAAATATCTTCGAATTTTATGAGCTTCAATTTATTTTAAGCAAACTGAGAAGGGGCATATTTATATAGTTCAAAAATTAAAACTGATTGAAATAAATTTAATCTTCCTTTTATAAAATATTATGAGGTCTACTGTTTATTTTTGAATATGAGAAATAAATTTACTTAAATATGAAAGAATAATTAAATGTAGAAATACTGTATTTTTAATAGCCTTTCTCAAAAAGTGAACATCATATAAACATTATTTACAGAATTTAGTGATATTAGTTACCTTGCATTTGATTTTATTCTTATATTTTAAATCCCTTCCAAGTTATTTCTATGAACAAAACATAATAAGCTTTCCCTCAATAGAAAAATCCTTCTAGCAGCATATTTCATCAGCATGAACTATGTATTTTTTATTATATAAAAGCTGCGATATTTTATATATAAATAGGTTTTTTGAAATAAATTACTTTTTAAATGAAAAATTTTAAATGTTGAAATTTGGCTTTAAAGTGTGAAAGTGGAAACATTGACACAAAAATAGGTGATAAAAAATCATTTTGAAAGGTTCAAATGTTTATAATACAAAATGGTATACTTATTATAACCTCGAGATTTACTCAGCAGTCGTAAAAATAGTTTTACAAAGGCTAAAATTCTCCTAGAAGATTTTTTATAAATATAATGATTTACATTTCTGTAAAAAATTTTCAATAAGCATGAAAAAAATATATCCTGTCGGCTTTTCATCATACGAATATTTGAAATTCGATTTAGAAACTGTTTTTGGTTTATTTCAACATACTATTTCATAATACGCAAATATTCCAAGAAAACACATTGCATTTACAAAGTTGCAAAGAGAAAACAATGCAACAAAATTTATAACAACGATACAGATCGTATTTTATTTGACAGAAATTTGAATAAGCTCGAATGTTTTGTAAATGCTGAATTTTTGATGCACAGAAACAAGAAAACGGAGATTTCAAAAACTGTATGGGAAATTTTCTTAGATAAAACAAGTTTTAGCATACATTTTTTCAGTATGTAGTATAGCATAAATATTTCTTTATAAAATGGTGTTAATCTTGAAAAAAATTGAAACATGCCAAAATATGCATAAGAAATAAATAACTGCTACAAAGAAAGAAAAAAATATGAATAGTCACAGACTATATTGCAAATATATGCTAGAAATATATGCTAAATAAAGTGTGGTACCATTTTGTTTTATGAGAAGGAGAAATATATTCATTTCATACAAATTGTTCACATACTTACTTCATTTTTCATATATAATTTTCATAATATATTATAAATGCTTATATAATGTATAATGTATATACAGGGGGGTCCCGAACTCGTGGTGCAAACTTTAAGGGTAGGTACAGGACACTGTAACAATAATTTACTCTATAGGGATTCATGGGCGCAAGTGACGCGGTAAAGCGCAAACAGAAATAAGAGACGAAAGGAAAAACAAAGTGATTATGAAAGCGTCGTTGATAAGTGTTATGTTTACAATAACGGTTCAAAACTGCGTTCACCATTAGATATGCATGCTTAACAGCGTAGGGGGAGCGATTGGCGTACACGTCCAAAGATGCCAAGTATTTCACACATACGTGCAGCGACTTCAGATATTCGAGCAACGAGATCCTCATCTCAGTCAAGTGGAGTCACATAAACAAGATCCTTCAGATGACTTCCCCATAAAATTTAACCGATGCACGATATATCGGGGTGGCATAATTTATCGCCACCCAAACGTAGTTTTCACGAAAGTGTACATATCAGTCCTGAAGTGGGCTGGCACTTCATCAAGCTGAAAACACTTGCGGTTACGAATGGCAATCGGAATATAACTGCTGGGTGTTACCAGAACTGCTGCAATCCTGCAGCAGTTCCGGTAACACCCAGAAAAATATCACTTGTCATTAAGTCACGTCGGTAGTAAGTATGGGTCAATCGAAAAGTCATTCCCAAAAGCCGTTGCTTGCCCACACATTCACCCCGAATCGTTGTTGATACGTATGTGGTCGCGTTGCGTGTGGATTCTCGGTTGCCGATACATGGGAATTGTGCACGTGTAAACGTCTTCTCATATGTAAATAGCACTTGAGCTATGAAGTTCGGTTGCAGCTAACATGAATGCACATGGCTGTACCACCCATTGGCAGAAGTTCAGGCGCATAGGATAGTCTACCAGATTCAAACCTTTTACTGGCTGAAAATAGAAGTGGTGTAAGCGATTTTCGTTGAACACTCTACAAACGGTCTGGTGACTCACGTGATGAGCAACAGCTCTTATACTTTTATTCGGTCTACAGCCACAATGTTCAAGATGCTTTCTTTCAGGTGTGGACTGCGTATAGCTCTTCGTCGACCATTATCATATATGGTGACGTGGAACGAACCTATTTCACGAAGTTGACGATGTATCCGCTAAAAGATTATATAATACGGAATTTGTCGATCAGGAAATTGAGCATGATATATTTGTACCTCAGTTCTGTCGTTACCATTTGCACGGCCGCACATGTAATGCATGTATGCTTTTTCGGCATTCGTAAAGTCTTGCATCGTAGACGTCAGTACAATTGCGAATGACGCTTTTCCCTATTAAGATGCATCATGTTGAACGTTGGCTAGCCATCTACTGCTCCCTACCAGCAATACAATGTACCTATAACTCCAATACTCTTTTCTTTTATTTCCCCTTTTTGCGCCTCATTGCGTCACTTGCGTGCGCGCAAACATACATTCCTGTACTAAGGTGCATTCATGTAGCTTTCAAATTTCGTCGAATCGTCATTTTTTTTTCATTACCGAAACTCAGGCGGAATTGTGCCACAGCCTCATGGAATTGGTAATGGAACTGAAGAAATTGGTGATCTTGCCAGGCAAATAAATTTAGAAGTGGAATGTGGTGACGTTCAAGAACTGCTGAATTTCCTCAATCAGGAGCTGATAATTGATGAGCATATGCATCAGAAAGAGTCAGACAATGAATAACTTGAGTTTTTTTAGCCGTTTCAATCAGAAGATCAAATGGCGATTGGGAATTTGACAAGCCTCAGATTATTTGAAAAGTTTTCTTTCCTTTGTAATGTGTGTTACATACTTTCTGTAAGCCCCGCGTGATACTATGTGGTGCAGGGAGATCCATATAAAAGTTTTCTTAAAAATACTTTTTTTAGAAAATACATACTCCAGCAAAGAGCGTATTTTTCCAACGAAACAAGGAATAAAATAATTATTAACATGCTACAAGGAAGCTGGTTTTGGTGTGGGGGGGATTTTTGAACCGGTAGACCAATTTGTTAAATTATATGAAACCTTTTACATCAAAACAACACCGTTTGAGACTATGTATTTGTGTTATCTAAGATTTTATTAAACATTTCTTTTTCTAAATAATTTTTTTTCTTTTTGTTTCCAACGCAACTAAAAATAATTTAAACGTATTCCTATTCGAAATTATACTTTGGCTTACGCGAATTCGACTTTCGCGTTTATCACTCAGTCCCAGTTATGGCGTAACTTTGGGGTATAACTCTAATTCATTAAGCCTATCGTAAAAAATACTCTTTGTGTTTCCACTGCATCTGTTCATTCTATTTAGATAGTCCGGCACATGAATTTTTGAATAATTATCAATTTTTACTTTTTTTATATTTTCTAAGAGTTCTTTGCTCAAAATGATACATTATATGAGGAAATACGATAATTAGAAGTATTTTTATTTATTTTTTAAATGAAGCTACTCCTTGACTCGCATCAAATGAGCTCTATTATGAGTACCTGTGTTTCTCCTTGCATAAGTTTCTGATGAGCGCAAATCCATATGATGTTCAAGTGAAAAAATTAGAGTGTATGGGCACACGCCTTTGTGTTCAAATGAGTCACTTACTAACACCATATGGTCAGTAATTCTAAAATACAATTGTGGAATTAAAAACGCTAAAATTGGGGTAAATATGGCTATTCCGCAGTTCAATATGAGTCATGTAGTAAAATTAATGATCTTAAAGCATTGTGATACTGAACCAATTTATAATTGTTATCTATGCTTCAAAAAATTAGATGCACATAGGATTCGTGCAGCCCAAAGAAAACATCTTGAGATCCCCAAAAGTTTTGATTTTTAAAATAATGAAAAAAAATTATAAGAATTTTTTTTTGTAGGAGCAGAGGGTAAAGAAAATGTTTCATATGCGTCTGGAAAGTACTAAAAAAAGTAAATGCTCAAAAATTACCAATTTTTACTTTAAAGCTTGTTTCCTCAAAATGTAATATTTTATACTTTATGTTACCTTTTTCTCAAAAAGTACTTATGAAAAATCCTCGAATTTTCAATGAGCATACTAATAACATGTTTACACATTTTAATGGAGGGAATTAGATATATCTGGCAAACATTTCTAGATAAGACTTTTTAAAACTAAATTTCAGGGGAAAAAATTGGACATTTTTTAAAAAATTCATAATTTTTTAAATTCTTAACGAAAAGACAAAACCCTTCATTAAAATTGTGTTGATAGAGTACACAGAACCTGCTGTAAAAAACTTTATCTATGAGAAGTAAGTTGTTTCTGAGAAAAAGGTACATGAACTTACGAAATTTAATATGGGCTCCTATGAATGTGCCGAATCCCCTTAAGCTAAATGAGCCGTGTAAATGTTTAATGTCCATTAAATAACTTATTATTCACATTGGAGTGGTGCGGAAGTTTACAAATTAGAATGACAACTTCCCTTACTTGACTCCGGTTAAAAATTACGAGATCTATTACTAAGAACTCTCTTGTAGCTTCGATAAAGGATTTTAACAGAAGATTAATTGTTTTAAGCGAAAAGTTCATTCCATTCAACGGTTCACAACACATTATAATTAGTAAAATTTACTTTTACTTATGCTTTTTTGTTGCTTTTGTTCTTTTGTGAGAAACGAAGATAATGAAGTTTCTGGAGTCACCCTATTTTGAAAAACATTTTTTTGAAAAAATAAATTAAATTTTACATTTTCATTATCCTGAGTTAATATTTAATAATAATACGCCATATTAAGTGCATCTCTGAAAAAATATTTAACCAACGTAATAAAGTTTATTAATAAAATTAATATAGATTTAAATCTAGAGGGAAAACTTTAACTCTATACAAAGAGCCTCTACTAAAAAAACAATTGATAGTTAGTTTTAAAAGACTTCCTTTGCCAATGAAAATTTGATTTCTAAAAACTCTTAAGCATCGAAAATTATTTACAGAAAATTTTAATCAAAAGCAAAGCATAGAGCAATAAAGCAAAGAAAAAAAATAATGTAATGATTTTAAATGGATTAAATATTGCGAGCACGTGTTTTTTTATGAGAATTTTAATTAGATCACAAGCGTGCTAGACCGTTGAAAAAAGTGGCGCGTTTTATTTGAATCTCCCCATAGTTACACTTATATTTTTATTACTCTTAAGTAGATTGTTTTATATCTAATTAAAATGATTTTATTACTTATTATAATTAAATAAAATGTTTAGTAATCTGGTTGCTTGCCTAATTTCTTTTTGTTGAAAAGTGTATAGTAAAAATGCGTAGAGTCGCACAACTAGAGTTGCTGTTTTTTAAATTTTGCTGGTTAATTGATAGATTTACGCTAATTGAATTAAATATTAAATTTTGCACTGATGTGCAAACTAGTAATCATTTATAAACACGCTGTTTAATCTATTTTAGATAAATGAATAAGAAAGCTTAAGAAAAGAAAGATTTCCTTCATCAGCCCTCCAAACAATTTTTAAACTAATCACGATAATTTTTAAAAATATGCTGATTCATTTTAACAAGAATATTTTAATTCCCTATTGTATCTTTTAAAACTATCCGTGAACTAATTTGTACTCAAATTGTAGGTGGAATTTTTAACAGCAGGTTTATTGCTGTTTCAAAGTTACGCAGTTCACTGTGTTCGAGCCTAGTACTACTGAAGAACCGCCGTGTAGAGGTCCCATGCACGTTAAATATTTCAAGAGCTCAAATGTCCACCCGTTGGTGTGGGGTGGTAGTTAGGAGAGGGGGTGTCAGCATAGTTGTCATCCTCGTCACTTGATATTGGTTCAAAATTTCGAGGTCCGTCGCCAAAAGCCCTCGAGTAGCTGAATAGTACGACGTTAATATTCATTCACTTATTATGCAATTCATTTCCCGGTGCTTCCATTTCATTTAGGCCCAAGTATGCAGTGTATTGGGAAAAAAGAAAAAAGGTATAAATAAGCAAATTTTTCTCTGAAGTAAGAAAATTCTTAGCAAACCCTGGAAAAGTCATTTTATTGCATTATAAAGCTTTCGGAATATGTTTGTTTATAGTAGTGTAAGAAAAAGGTCGTATTTCGCAAGACGTATTTATACTTCCGGAACAGTTTTTAATGCCTGTCGGTTCAATCTTCCCTCTGAAACCCCTTGTCTACCCTCAGACCCGGCTAGGTGTGTGGGAGAAACTGAATAATCAGTAGACATGATTCACTCTAATTATTTTACTGCCACCAAAATATCAAGCAGGCACAATAACAATCTAGTTAAGATAACAGATCAGATAGTAGAGCGCGGAGGTGAGACTCAGTAGCCTGGGGACAATAATACGGACCCTCAACTGATTCCACGATAGCTTAAACACGCTCATTATAAACTACGTCGCACACTAATAAGCTAAATTCTATTTAAATAAGGATCACGATACCTGCACTTTTATGAAGTCAAGTCCTACACACTTGAACCTTGAAGGTGATTCTTATCTGGATTTAATCACCGTCGATTGATCCACTCTAAGTAATCTGCAATTGATAAACTCCAAATGCACCTAATCATTTGACGATCCTTCACTCTCCAACAACCAACTAACTCGCTAACGAACTCCTAAAACTCGCGAACACAGAATTTATATATTGTACTTAATTTGCATAATCACGCTTTCTTCACTCTGAAAAAGTTGGTTGAAATAAATATTTTTTTAGAGTCCTGAAGAGGTTAGTAGAGCCGCGTATAGATCCGTCACAAGTTAACGCACTGTTTGAGTGAGACGTATATATGCGCCTGCGGCAGTTAAGTGGTTAACACAATTAAATAGGTTCTATTTATATATATATATATATATATATATATATATATGAATAAATATTTCGTTACATTTATAAGATTTTCTCATACTCTATATTCGATCTATCTCTATTCGCAAATTTAACATCTAACATCTTCATCACCATGACAAATATAAATATTGACAGTTCTCTTACACAACTGATGTAGATGATTTTCAATTAATTTCCCTCTCCTTGTTAACTTAGTTCAGATATCCTATGGGTTGATAATTACGATTGCTAAGAGTTAAATTAATTTAACCGCAGATGAAATAACTCCACTTGTGTTATGGTTGAAGTTATTATGTATTAGTGTATTATGATTTGTGTGCGCCATTCATAATTATTCAAACGTTCTAGCTGCTAAGTAAATGGCTTTGTGAATGTTAAGCTATAGATTTGATGAATTGTGAATTACAGTTATAGAAATCTTGTATCATTACATTCCGAATGATGATTATCTTTCCCATAATTTCACCTTTTGTAGTACTATTCCAAAAACTGAATTGGGGGCTTACAATTCACAAAGTTAACATTTTGCTTGAAATTGGAGTGTTTTGAAATCTTTTAATAGTTAATATATTTAATCTTACTTTTATTTTTTTCATTTTAAAAAGGTACGTTGTATCAGTGAACGTATAATATATACATTATTTAAAAAATAAATGTGAGTAAAAATTTAATCATTTCTTATTCAAGACAAATTGAAATATTTATTCAAAATATTTATTTATTTGAATACTTATTTATACGAAATATTTATTTATTTGCATACTTCGAATATTTATTTGTTAGAATATTTATTGTTAAAATGCATATTATTCAGTATTTTTTTTAAAAAAGTGTTTGTGAAATATGGTATGTAAATTGAACCTACATGTGTAAATGATTCTTATTCACATTATGACTGAGTTGGTGTGTGACTATTACGTCGCACTGTTCAGCCACGAGGGCTTTTGGCGATAGACCTCGTAATTTTGAACCATGGTCATCATGGTGTTTCAAAATTATGTTGCCCTCGGCCACCAATAGAAACCATGTCGCTTCATAGTGCGACATGAATTAAAATTAAAAATCAAATATACTTCCGTTTTTAAATAACTTTTTGTAGAGACTCTAATTTTTTTTAAGTACTCTTGTTAAAAAGTTACAAAAAAGAGAAAAAAAAATCAATATACATCAAAGAAAATCTCTCCTCATTTCCAAAATTTAAATATTCTTTTTAAATTTCTAAAAGCAATTGTCGAGAGTTTTTATTCTTTATGTTTCTACAGACAGATTCATTAACCATGAGATGTTAATGAATGACGGCTCAAGGTTAACCTTTAACACAATGCTTCTACAACTTTAAATATTTGCGATCCAATTTCCAATAAAAATTTTCATCGCCCCCCCTCCTATGCAATATCAATGCATTGAATGCAGAAAAATATACTCAGGCGCTAAGGCTACAATACAACTTTAGTTATAAAACATACAACTTATTAAGATAAATATTAAATTATGTACATGACAAGCCCGTGGGAGACACTAGTAGTTATCAAAAACTTGTTTTTAATTTAGTGTTGATGAATTAAATATCAAAAATATTGTGCCATACTGATATATTTATAAGTATATTATATCATTGTAAATGTGTATTTAATTTTTAATATGTGTCAGGATGCATTTTCTTTTGCATCCTTTCAGTAATTTAATACTTATTTTAAATCCCTTATTTGGACTTTTCAACATATTTGAGCCCACCACATAGGGATATCACACCCCTCCCCACCTATTAGGCGCACCCCACAATTTGAGAAACGCTGCGCGAACAGATAAAACAAAAAGTGTAAACAAAACAAATATATTTGAAACAAATGATTCGTAAGTCAAAATATTGTAAAGTAAACTTCCGATCCCTACTTGCTAAACAAAGTAGTTTTAAGTGTGTGAACATCATGGTACTACTAAAACTTAATTTCCCATGTTTTAATTTTATGTTTTATGACAATGGCAGATGAGCACTCAATAAATTATGTATAGAAAAAATACAATAATATTACTGAAAGTATGGAAAAAGTTTTTTCTTACTGCTTGTTATTTTTAATATTTTTAATTGGTTCCAGGTCCTTTTTCTTTTTTGCTCTTTTCCCGTAGGACTCTCTCGAAAAAAAAATAAGTACTTTAATCCCATTGACACCAGAAGTAATCGGTAAAAATAACGATTGGGAAGTTCTAAAAATAATATGAATTGTTTCTATCTTTGTCATTTTGCTGAATGTCGAAAATTGCCGGTATACGTGACTAGAACAGAAATGTCCTTTCTAGAAAGGAAAATTTACTGAAAAATTAACTTTCAAGTAATGTAGTTGAGACTACAGTTCTGAAGTATCCTTCCATCATCAACCTATATAGAATGCATTCGCCATTTCTTATGGTCTAAGAAAACAGTATTGAAGGAAATAGTTCGTTTAAATTTACATTATATATGCAAACACTACACTATTTTAGTAAGATTAAAGCTAGATGATTAATATGCACTCTAATTCTATGAGATTTTTTAAACTCTAAAGTATGCAACGTTTTTCAATATCTGCGTTTAATAACGTTATAACTGTGATTTTAATTTTGTCATATTATTGTACTAAATTATATGAAGCAGATAAGGAAGTTAAATCGAACGAATATTTATATTAAAATGGAAAGCGCGCCCTTTGAAGCTTGCTTTTAATGATTAAGAATGTCGCTTGTGGGTTTTAAAAGCTATAAATACTTTAGTTTCAATTTCGAATTTATGGAACTTCATGCTGAATTAAATTTATCGCATTCAGATTTTTTTTTATTAAAAAACAAAGGTAACAAATTTGGGGGGGGGGTGGTGTCAGTCGAATCGGCACCCCTCGCTCTCTGTCTTGCCTGTCTAAAGGTGTGGGAGGAAACAAAGCATCTCCAACAACTTCCATAATAACAATTTGTTTTATTTATCTTTAAATGCACTTAAACAATCACAAGTGAAATTACAAAAGGAAACCTAGGAGTGATATATAAAGCGTTATCTAATCTCAATGTATAATTCTAAGTAAACCCGACTATGTGAACTAGATAAGGAGAACAAGCGCTAATGAACCAATAACTAATTCTAATTTCCTGAATCTTAAATCTCTTCAATGTAATAATTTAATAATCTCTTAGCAATTACTTCCTTAACTCGCGCTATGTTTTTGAATGAAATATTCCAATATTTACACTTACGTAACACTTCAACAGCTCCTCGGCTCCTTCTATCTTACATCTACAAAACCTAGACTTTATATAGTCAAACTAATTTGAATATCATGGTTCTTCTTGAAAGGCTGTGAATTAATGTGAATGCTAGCCCCAAAGTTTCCCCAAGAGGATTAGTGTGAAAATGACTCGAATAGATCCGTCACAAATTAAAATATTTTGAAACAAATATTTTATTTTTTTTTACCTCTTAATCATCGTTTCTTGACAATGTAAGAAGAATAATTGTTTTACAAACCAATACAAATATGGTCACATAAAATATTTGATATAATTTTTGTCATCGAAATTGTTGCGTAGTTTGTGATTCGTGGACTTAATGCTAAGTCAGTTTTAAAGAACAAAAGACCTATTCAAGAGCGATGCAATTCCTTTTATGAAAATGGTGCTGAAAATACAAGATAAACAGCACCAAAACTCACACAAAACACACCACAAATACTTTCACACCTTCTATAATAATCAGGTACAACAAAAATGCAGGCACCTAACAATAAAGATAATCCTCAAGCAGCCACTAGGTCGTAAGTAAACACACCTTAGTGAACACTTCAGGCAGCTGAAGTAGTATCAACTCAAATTTAGGAAGCGAACCCTATTTACAGTTTGCGCGGCTAACTTCCACTACTTTCTTGAAGAATGCTCTTACGTCACAGTTCGTGATGTCATAGATTCAATAATTTCGAGAAGCATCCATATAGTCGCTAAAAATGATCCCAACTTGGATGTATTGCCAATGTTTCGCAAGTTCCCATTGAAGCGTCATTATAATGTAAGATGCGTTGTTGCTGCCTTATTTTATAGTTTTCATCATAAAATCTCAATGCTACAGAAAGTAATATTAACTTATTTAAAATGCTAATTTCCATTATTTACATTCTTTTTTTGATAAAATTACTAACTATCCGAAATTCTAAACAGCATTAAATATGAAATATGTTTTTATTATTACCTTAAGACATTTGAAACGCGCTGAAGAAAAATAAAACTTGGCAAGCTTTATATCTTCAATTTTTTTTTGATAAACGCATTGAATATCATTCTTTATAAAAACGAATATATGGCTAAGATTTGAAAAATATATATTCTATCTAAATCTGTATGCTCTCAGAGTTTCTTTAAGCAAATAAGAAAAATCAAAAGAAAAAAATTAAAAGCAAATGAATAAAAAGTTCCCAACTTTTGTCGTTACAAAGAAAACTTGGATAAAGAAACTGCGCAGAGAACTTCCACGCCATAAAGTAAAGCTGCTGCGATTTTATGCGCAATCACACAATTCACCCTTCCATCCTTAATTCTCTTTATTTATTCTCTGAGAAATTCCTTCACTTTCTCATACTATGCTGTGATAAACTGCCGACAGATGCAGAATGTATTTTATTAAACTGAACATATTTAGGATAAAAATTGTTTTTCGCGAAGGTATTATGAAAAATCTGCTTTGAAGTTTTATCAACAGACGTTGTCTTTTTTGTGTATTATACACTCAAGAAAATGATTTGAAAAACGTGATTCATAAATGGTGTTTGATAAATTGTACTTGACAGATTGAAATGACTTGAATATTAAAGATAAAAAATATATCATTGTGATTCTGAAAACTTAAAAAGATGGATTCCGTAGGACGAGGGATGATCAGAAAAAGAGGTTACAAGCCGCAGCATTTGAAAACTACCATGTGTTGGAGAAATATTTTGTTTCCACCAAAGACAAATGACAATGCTTGTCATACAGCTGGTTTACGGGTAGGTAGTGTAAGTTCCCAGACGGTTCAGGACTTTTGAAATGGCAAAACGCTTAGAAAATTGGTCTCGTTTGGAAGTGCGAGCCGTGATTTTAATTTTATGGGCAAAGAAGAATGTGTCGGCATCTGACACTCACTGTTAAATCAGGGAAGTTAAAAGTGAAGAAACAATGGGCAGACAACATGTAGCGAAATGGTGTCATTCTTTTCAATCAAGCAGACAGGATGTCGATAACCGCAATATGGCAGGGAGAGACCGGCCAAGTTCGTCAACGACCCCCCCCACACACACAGCCCAGGTTTGTCACCCAGTGTCTATTTCCTGTTTCCGAGGTTGAAGTAGCACTTATCCGGAAGACGTTTCTCTTCAGACAATACTGTGAAAACATCCATCGAGACCTGGCCCAATGGGCATGGAATTGATTTCTACCAAGACGGGTTAAACATGTTGGTTCTGCATTCTGATAAATGCCTAAACAGACGGTGATTAAGTCTAAAAGTGATGGGCATGTATGCCTCTTAATTTCTTTTTGTGTTTTCTGTTTATTGTTAATAAATATTTCTTTGCTAGACTTGTAACCTCATTATAATTATATTATAAATAATGGTGACTAGACAGCTTTTAAATTTATATAAAATGGAAGTTAAAACCCTCACAAATACACATTTTAAAGAATTAGCTTATATTGGTAATTTGATTGTTCCAAAGAAATAAAAATAAAAACACAAGAGGGTGCTGCTGTAGGATAGAATTGGTTTTTCTTTAGAGCGGGAAAATAGTGGAATGAGAAGACGGGGTGAACAAGATGTGTGTTGTTGATTTTTAAATTTTTTTGGCAATAATATTCGTAAGTGTTTCAGAACGTAATAACAATTAAATTTCAGTTAACGGTAGTCGTATTTTCAATTTTCGACATAGAATTTTAACAGAATTTATGTGTGATAGAGATAGTATATGAATTCCAAGTATCACTAAACAAATTTTATTTGTTTTTAAGTTCATTGCACGTATTTAAAACACTGAAATTGTAAAGCTCGAATTTGCTCTTGGAAGCTCTATAGGAAGTGATAATGTTTATAAAAATGATGACTGCATTAAATAATTTAAAGTAATCAGAACAAAAAACATAATTTAATTTCTTTACTGTAAATGCATTGTTAAACTTGAAGAAGATTTTTTTTTTTTTTTACTAAATATTTTACTATTTCTGCAGTTCAGTCTACAAAATTTGATGCTCGAAACTTTTTGCTGAGTTTGGGATATCACTATTTTGAAATTCTCAGTTGAATATTTTATAAATGTATTATAAATATATTAAAATGATGGATATTATTATAGGATGTCTTTAAAAAAATGTATTGCCTGAAAATCTACAGTAACGTTATTTTTAATATTATCGTTTAAAAAACTTATTTGAGCATATGTTTACTTAACTCTTTTCACCCTATTTCCATAAGTCCAGACCTATTTATTTTACTCTCTTCAAATCACTTAACAACGTTTGCTCTACTGCTCCAAATGTATAAGAAAATAAGTCGAATCTTTATATATTTTGATTATGCAAACGCATTTGATAGCATCCGCTTCAAGCGTGAATAATATACTATAATATAGGGTCAAACAAATTGAATGAATAAAACCACGTCGTTAAATTTATCCATGGTATGAGTTTCCACATAAATTGTGGCCGTAAGCGTTCATAGCACTCAGAAAGTTTTAGAGAAAATATTATAGGAGGAAAATATCATTATAGAAAATATTATTTTTTGAAAGATTTTAAAAGTGTTTAAATTTATTCCAAAGATGTTTAATGCTATACGGCAAATATAGATGTATTTTATCTGAGTATATGCCCTTAAAGCTGTGAGTTTAAAGTTTAATTATCTACTTTGTACATGTTCAGAAATATGTACCAAACTATAAGATGGTCATGGGATTTAATTTCAATATATATTTTAATAATAAGTACTATTTATTTTCTCATAGATTTTTTTAAAGTTTATGATCAGTCATTTTTACAGTTCAAAACATAATTATTTTAAACGTGTAGCTAAACTTAAAATTCAGTAAAGATTGACTGCCTGAAAAAATACTTAAAGCTTAACTATTTCCTTCATGTTCCGTTTTTACCCATTTTAACTAAGATTAATAAATCGTTGTGGAAGTTTTGTTTCTAAATACAAAATTGAGATATTAATTTCTTTTTTTTTACTTTCTTGGAATATCTTGAAATCTTAACTTTGTCGAAGGGCTTCCTCCATACAATAATAATTGGAAATTAAAACCAGTTTTCAGTAAGAGAAGATACGAAAAATTGTCTTGTGTTTAACCCGGGAGAAGTCGCGCACTTGATAGAAAAGTTCGTGGTCACGTGGAGTGACGGAGGGTAAAGTAGTTTAACTATGGGAAAGTTTTTTTAGTAACCTACATTTAAGGACCTTTCCTTCTTTTTGTTGATAATTTGAGAAAAAATCCAATCAAATTTAATTAAAAGTTTCAAATGGTAATTAAAGTGCGTGACTTTATAAAAGGACATAAGCCACAGACACTTTTCGTTAACTTTACAGAAATGATATTTTCATTCAAAAATGTCATATTTTGTTCATGTTATTGTAGTTTTATAGTCCTTAGATGATCGACAAATAGCATATTGAACTTTATCTTGCTTGTGTCTTTTGGCGGTGCGCAATGTACCTTGTGGTACACTTGTGGCTTTATATTTTTGATGAAAGTTCTTTAGGTAGCATTTGAAAATCCTCTTTTAGAGACTTCCCCTTTTTTCTCAAATTCCCTTTCATTATCATGATTAAAATCCCTTATTTTATCATATTTTCCCCGTGCATGATCTTTTTCTTTTTTTTTCCTTCGTAATTTTAATTTAATCTAATAGATATCGACATGAATATACATTTTATTGATATTCTGTTAATTTACATTTATAAATTATAGTGAGTCATACAACACATCAATAAAAACCTTTAAGTCATTCTCAAGGGGAAATGAAGCATGTTGAGAAAAAATATATTTTGAAACAAGAAAGGTCACTCATGGAACTCGGTCAACCCAAGTATTTTAAAATTGTAGAATACGTTTGAGACTTCCAGAAAGAGGGAGATATGCGACAAACGCAGTTTAGTTCCCATGAAGATTATCGAATATGAGGACACATACAAGGTCATTAAGGACAAACTAACAGTTTTCACATAATTAAAGATTTCGTGAGCCTGGGGTGACTTTATACCCCGCGTGACCTATCTCAAATTAAGCAATATGTTGTTACAACTTTGGAGCTAAATGTCCACAAGACTTTCGGACTCACTGATTTAACGAGCACGTACTCCGTCTATACTCGGTGGTATTTAGTGGCATCGGGCATCGAACCCAGGCCCTCAGGTCTGGAGTCTGATGCTCTAACCACTAGGCTACCCACGAAACGTGACATTGGGGAGCGAATTGCATAACTTTCAATCGGCAGTTAAGGGATTAGTTATAAACCGTACAAATTAAGTGTTAATTTTCACATGTATTTTAATATAATACAAACCCATGGGGCTGGTAATTATTAAACTTTTTCTTAACTTAGTATTGTGAAATTAATTTTAAAATACATTATGCAGTACTGATACGTTTATAAGTGTATTACATATGAGTGTATATGTGTATTTTGTTTTTTTACTTTTAGTAAATTAATAACTTTTTAAACAATCTTTTGTTTTCGACTTATTAATTTGCTCTCGGCCCCCTCGTAGAGTTATCATGCTATTGTTATACCCAGGGGCGAGCCCCACAGTTTGAGAAACGCTGCTTTACAAATCAATTACATAATCAGTTATCCAATTTGATAGTAATAACAAACCGTTTGATTAAATGCACATACTATAATTATTTTTAATAAGTATAAATACACCAAACAATCTAAAAGAAAAGATAAAATTAACGCGCTGAAATTTATTTTAGCAATATTTTACTCCAAGAAGGTATTCGATGGATAATTATATAGTTGCTAAAAAAATTAATATTTTCGTGGATAATTAAAATAGTTGTAAAATAATTTTTTAGAAAAAATTATTTGAAATAGTACTTCAAGCCACATCATAAAGATTTCTGATACCAGTAAATTTGAAATGCTCTTTTTGCATTCCTTCCTTCTTATCAATTTTTGTTTAAAAAAAAAGAATCCTTTATTTTAAATAAAGGCTTTCAGAACGAAAGAAAAACATATTTTTATCAACTGTAGTTCGCAGATACATTAAAGAAGCAAAGAGAAAAAAAATCAATTTATTTTTTAAAACCTTATTTCTTGCAGTAATACACTTACTGGAACACAGCTCGCTAGGTGAAATCGAAAATTAATAGCTTTCGTAGAAACAAAATACTTTCTCCCATACCGAGTTCACATCTCCGCTTCCAAACCTCAAATTAAATACTGCCTACGCCACTACTCCGATGAATTGATCCCGGAAAATTCAATATTTTCTCCCTTTGTGTGGCAATACCGAGCAGGTGATAGTCGATGTGATGAAGTCGATATTATTGGGAAATTTTGGAATTGCATCAACTGATGGTTAAGAATCGATTCAGATAGTGCGTAACAGAAACGTTCAACGTATCATGTCAGTCGGGCTTTACGGAAGAAGGAGCTGTGCAGCTAAACGTGTACCAAATCAATCGAGAAACGATAAATCTGTCTGAATAGGTATCAGAACATTAAAAATTTCTTCAGTGAAATTGTATGGTGAAATGTGGTTATTTAAAGAAAGAAAATAGTACTTTTGCTTTTTATTGAGGAATGATGTCAGAATAGAAGAAAGAATATTTTTTTTTTGCGTGGAAGAAAAAATAATCAAATTTAATTTTGAGAAATAAAATGGCTAAAGATATCTTTGTTACAGTTATAAAAAGGAAACACGCATCGCTTTTACTAACAAGTTAATTGTGGTGCCTCCATTTAAGAGCGAATAAATACGTCTTACGGAAATCGACTCATACTCACAGTGTGTGTTGCTGTTAAAATATTAACACAAAAGATGAGTTTATTTTACAAAATTACCAATTTCATTTCTAGTACTTATTTATTTGGTTAACATAAACATCCATTTCATACATATTGAAGTTTTTATAGATATCTATGAATTTTAGCGGCCGTCAAAAGCCCCGGACTAAGAGACCTAAGCACACTCTGAGTTATTTCCTTCCTTACAGATAAAATATTTTCTACCAGACTTGACACTAAGGAAGTTCTGGTGTAGGTTTTGTAGAATTGATTGCATAGTCATCTTATTAGAAAGCATCATTGACTTTGACAGTCAGTATGGTTTTAACATTAAGCCAGTGTTTCTCAAACTGTGGGGCGCGTCCCCCTTGGAGGGCGTGACAACTCTAAAAGGGGGGCGCGAGTATATTGTAAAATAAAAAATAAAAGATTATTTAAAAAATTATTTACTAACTGTAAGTAAACAAACAAATTACATTCTGACATAATAAAAAATAAAATACACATTTACACTGATATATTACACTTATAAATACAGCAGTGCTACATAATGTATTTTATAATTAATTTAACAATACTAAGTTAAGAAGTTTGATAATTACCAGTTACCCCATGGGAATGTCATATATAAAATTACATCCAAAAATGAATTTTTATCTTTTTAATTTGTACGGTTTATAATTAATCTCCTGACTGCCGATTAAAAATTACGCGATTAGCTTCCTAATGCCAACCGTTTTCCACGTAGGCCCGGGTATGTGATGTACTGGGGGAGGGAGAAGGAATAAAGAATAAAAAAAAATCTGATGTAAGTAAAGCCTTCGCAAACATTTTCAAGGTCATTTTATTGCATTGTAAAGACTCAGGAATAATTTTATGGATAGCATTGCAGAGAAGATTCGGAAAGACGTATATATACGTCCGGGAAAATTAATGTTTTGACTGAGCGAGACGTTTATATACGCCGGTGGTACTTAAGAGGGTTAGGTCGTATCGTAGTTTTATCATCAAAGTACAGTATCATTGAATTCAATACATCGTTATTGTATAAGGAGGGAACGATGAACATTATGATTGAATATTGGGTCGCGATTATGGAAACTTTGAGAAGCACTACATTAAGCAATTTGCACGTATACCCCTCAACAGCTTGATAACTTCGGTCCTGCATTTATCAATGGATTCATTGCCAGGTAGGCCTCACGTTTTTGTCTTATGGCTGACGATACCTGAAGGAACTCTATTATAAATCAACTTTCCAACTTTTGTCTTTGCCCCTTTAAAGCTAAGCCCTTAACATCTAAAAAAAAAACATTATCATTGCAAATAAATTCGCTATGAAAACCTATACACCGTTTCGACCGGTACATACGGGGACGCGTGAGTTCACATTAAAGTTTTCTTATTTTTTATATATTTGCTTTACACTGGTCTGGCCTAAGACAATCGACACATCTTGAAATTTGAAAACGTGTTTTGTTTTTCTCAAAAATTACAATTTAAATAGCCAGTGGTCACTAATTTTTACGCATGACTAGTATACTCAACATGACACAAAAATGCTGCATTTTTTCCTTGCGAACATAATCGTCAATCATAGTTAAATCGTTAATTGGTGATATTGCTTAACTTTCAAAAACAAAAAAGCTATAAAATGATAAAATCATTTATGTAAACTAAAGGTTTGAGAAATAATTCTACCGATTCTATCCGGTTTCCTCCCCCCCCCTTTCCAGCAATTATGGGTTTTAAAGGCAATCAAAAGTTAAAAATCTATAAGAGTGCATTAAAGATATTGAAAACACACTTAAAAAGAATACAAAAATTAGAAACTGATTCTTCGACTGATGAATTGATGCATTATCACTTCTTATATTTTTCAGTCTTAATTTAACTATGTTTATTATAGCTAAAATAAACTAAACCAATTTTTCGCAATGAATAACATTTATTTATTGATTAATCTATCTTTTTTACCATTTAATACTAAAATAATTAATTCACCTAATAGAATTGTTAATGTATAAGATTGATTTAAATTACCACAGAACTTAATAAAAATTAAAATAAGTTAAAAAAGGATCTTCCATTCCTCTCAATGTAATTGTATGGAAGAAATTTAATATTTCAAACAAAAAATGCACTGTGCGGATTAAAAATTATTCTATTGAATGTTTACCATCAACTACAGAGGATTATTTGACTGAAATTATGTTATCAAGATTTGAAAATTACACATATATTTATTACCCATCAATATTCTTTCAAAACATTAAGGAAATATTTATTTAATTCAAGATGGACCTAATCAAATTTTAACAGTTCATAGTTTTAGCTAATTAAAATACTGGTATCCCTGTAATCATAAAAATACGGGTTAATACAGCATATATGTATGAATAGGAATATACATAATAAATAACATTATAGGAAAATAAAATTTGTATTCTGAATCATATATATATCAAAATCAAAATGGAAAATTATACACTAAACTACATATATTTCTACTAGCTGTTCTTTGAATTTCAGCTCGATTTTTTGTTACCTTTTTATTAGCTATTTATGGCCATTTTTACATTAAATTAAAACAGTAATAGTCTTTATAGAACTAAGCTTAATGCCATTATAAGGTAAATTATAAAATATTTTAATTTCTTATCACATTTTTTTCGATTTAACTAAAACTTATATAAACATGTATAAAAATAATATACATACTTTAAAAAAAAAAAAACTGAAAATAAAAAAAAGTTATATTACATTTTTTTTAAATTTTTATTTTTTCTAAATTAAAAAAAAAATATTAACCTAAACAAAGTAGTTGTAATGGACACAGTGAACAATTTATTGAATATGAATTGTGGTTCTGTGTGATGACTAAATATTTTTTCGAAGATTGTTTTATTTTACGCTCCTGATCTTGATTGTATGCTTTTAATGACGAAAATTGAGTCGGTAAGGAAATTCTATTTTTGTCAGCCTTCAGGCATTAACCATCTCAACAAAATATATAGACATCATAACAACAAAAAATCAGTTTTTCGTACTTTTTGATGTTATATTCATTTTAATTTATCATTTATTTTTAATTGCAATAAAAACTCCAGAACCATTACAGCATTTTAAATGCTGCCATATTTATTTAGAATACGACTTAACTTACAAAATATTCTTTTTGCGACAAAAATATTCTCAAATAATTTTGAACACTTTAAAACTGTAACCTTACTATTACAGAATACATTCTTCAACAATTTGTAGCACTAGATTCAGTCAAACAAACCCGCATCTTGCACAGTTCTCTTCAGTTTACCAAGATTTATTCTTGTTTTGCTCAGCAACAAAGTCAAAGAAAACGTCTTTATTTATCTTTATGCAAAGCTTCCGTCTGGAACAGCAACAATGCTTATTTAATAAAAAAAAGTATCTGAATTCTCTCCAGAAAATATGCATCTTTAAAGATGTATCCACATCGACAGCTACTTTTTCGAACTTTTTGATTGAGAAGTGTAGCTTCCGGCCAATATTTCTTCCCTGCAAGAATTGTTCTTCGTTTAGTTTAACTTCGCCCATTCATTTCTCTGAGTCATTACCATGTCAAGTTAATCCATCACTCGTGAAAAATGGCTCTTACAATTTTTTTCCTTCTGTTTTCGAGAACATTTTGCCTTGGAAATAAAATATCTACTTTATGCCTGTTCCAATAATAGCTTTCTGTTTAAAAAATGCAATTTTTACCCAGAGAAAGAACAATTGGAGTAGATGAAATAAGTAAAAGCTGAAGTTTGCTTGAGTTCAGCTGCCAAAAGTTATTGAAACTTATTGTTGTTGCTATTTATTCTTTCAAATTATTATCGTTTCTATTGAGTGGCAACAAGTTTCTTCATTTATTTAATGGCGTGGATATTATTTTACTTCGAGCAGTGTAATTAAGGGAAGTTTTTAACTTTTTTGCTGAAAATAGCCAATTATTTATCATTTTTAGCTATTTTTCAAATCTAAGCAAGTAAACTTATGAGAACCTTTCAGTTCGAGTAATTTATTAATGGCTTTATCTTTCCTCATTCCATTATATTCAATTAAGGTTTTCTTTTCAAAGGGATACATGCTCAAAAGATAAATATTATGGATGAAACGCATGTCTAATATTTCAACTAAATTTTATCAAAACTAATAATTTTAAGGAAGGTATAAAAATGATCGAAAATGATAAATTGCAAGGAAACGCGTTTTTATAAATGTTTCAAATTCCGCATTATTTCTAAACTGTTGCACTGATACTTTTACGAGTATAATATTTATCACTCGTAAATAGTTGGATTTTTAATCTTGAAAATCCTTAATACGTTTTATTCCTCTTGTAACATTTTAAGTATGTCTAATTTAAAAGAAAAAATCTTTTCTTTTATCTGTTTTGCTGTGATCTGTCTTCGAAATTAGATATGTATGTAAGCTATTTTAGAAATCAGGTCTTTAATTACATAGCTTTCTTGAGTTTCTTTTGCTCACTAAATTCTTATGGTAATCGGAAATGAAAATTAATATTCAAAGTTTAAACATATGTATTTAACATATACTTTTATTTAAAGTATTAAATTCCATTACTTTTTATTTTGGTATATTAAGTGATATAACATATAGATTTAATAATACTGAAAAAACAATAGATAATTTTTCAAAAATTTAAAAGGCGGACTTCAAAATGTATTTTGACGCAATCGTTTCTAAATGAGAAATCTATTTTTTTAGAAATGTTCTACGTTGGATAGAATGATGGTAATGATTCAATAGCATTTTTGTCAGATAATCCATAATTGTGAATGTTATACAGATGATTTTTTAAGTAAATATTATTAAACTTGACAAATTTGTGTGCCATATTTCTTAAATTTAAGGTGTGTCCAAATGAAAGTGATTCCAATCATCGCATGTGAACAGTTTTCATTGTATCTTCGTGAAACAACCGCTATAGTGAAGGTGTATGTACCACGCACACGTATGTGCAAGCAGAATTGTGATAACTGAATTCGTAAGGACGTGGCAATCATTTAAACAATGGTTGGTTTGGATGCAACTGCGTTCCAAACGGATCAGCAAACTGTAATAAAAATTTTAACAATGGAAGGGTGTAAGTCGTCCTGGACAAACGTCCTGGTATACTGTTATCAGTTGCCATCATACTGCCCGTTAATGCAAGACAGCAAGTAGCAAAAGTTTGTGTCGAGGCACTGGTCCGTAAAAAGTGGGAAATCCTAGATCATCCAGTTTAGAGTCCAAATCTGTCGCCTTACGACTATCACATTTTCGGAACTCTGGAGAAAAGCCTAATAGGCCAGCGATTCCACTCCGACGATGATACAAAGTCAGGCTGCAGTTCTGAACTGGTTCCATGATCAAGCGGCATTGTTCTATACGGACAGGATTCGTACCCTGCCAAAGCAATGGAACGCCTGCCTAAACGCCATAGGTGATGTCTTCTAGCAAACTTTGTTTGTATTTAACTCATTAAATAGTGTTGTTTCTACCTATGTATTTTGCTTTTATTTGAACACCCCTCATACATTAACCAATTATTTGCTAACAGATTTTCATGATTAATAATTAAGTATCATGTGTTATATATGCATCTAGTTACATTTTAAATGAGAGAACATGAAATATGTATTGAATGTTATTTTATTATGAGAAAAATTTCATAAGATATAAAATTTGATTTGTTAATATAGGTAAAAGAAACAAAATTTATTAAGATTTTGAAAGTATGTACACAAGCCAAAATACTTCACCCAAGCTTTAATTTAATTCCAATTAAATTTAACTGAAAAAATCAAAATGATTTTTATTAATTTATTACTTATTTATAATTATAATTTATTAGAGTTAATTAATTCTGCAGCACTATAAAATACGTTGCATTGTTCAGGCTGTTTCTTTTAATATTTATATGATATTTTCGTAATTATATTTAAAAAGTAAGATAAATGCTTTTATGTAACATCTTGTTCACTTAAAGTTTGAGAATTGCAGGAAACACACTGAAAAGTTACTGAAGCATGTGAAATGAAAATTTAAACTACTAAGAGTCAGGAATAAATTGGAAGTACCGACTCATTTTTTAGTCTACCCCTAAAAAACCGGGGCAGAGTTGTCCACTGATTTCGTCTTTTTCAAAAACCAACGCTGGTTAAATTAAAATTTAATTAATGCAAAAAATAACTGTTGCATAAAATAACAGAGCAACAAACAAATGCTTTCAATGAAAGCAATGAATCTGATGCTTCAATAGCAAATTTTCTACATTTAGTATCAATCTTGTCATTTTTAACCCTAAATCTCCTCTGTAAGTAGTTCCCAGTCTTTTGGGGAGTAGGAGGGGGAATAACTGCGTTGAAACTCGTTCTCACTAGGAAAACAATTAAAAACAATGTTCCATAATGCAGGACAAATAACAGGTATGTCATTTGAAGTCAAAATTGTTGACATCCGTTTCTAAACTTTACTTTAAGATCTCCGTTAGTGTCTATTCCGATCAGTTTCTATTATAACATGACATTTTTTTGAACATGACAAATGGATTCCATTACTCACTGTGATATTACCATAGCCAAGGCATTCTCAAACCTAGTTTCAAAATCTGAACAAAGAGCATTTAAATGTTGAACGTAGACTAGTAATGCTGAAATAGGCGTTGTTTTAATAAAATTTATGCTGTCACTTTGTAACTGCAAATTAACCTTATTAAATTTAGTAAAAAAAGGTGTTAAACAGGTAAAATCTGGTTTCCACTTGATTAAATTTCCTTTAAAAAAAGTCACGATCTTCTTTTATGCACTATGATAGATCACCTATTACACATCATGAGCCACCAAATTACTTTATTGACGTGGACCCCTTGTAGGTCGTTATAGAACTCTGGGGTTCGATATAGACAATTTTGGGAATCTCTAGTCTAGAAGAAAGCCGATCCACAAGATCAAAACTATCCATATAGCTCTAATGTAACGTTAACACACACGCATGAATAATTAAAGTTCTCTTTTACATAATTTTCACATTGCCAAACATCAAACTAACTGTTCTGTTTCTCTTATTTCAATTTTGATAGTTAACTTCAATCCAAGTCATAGCGTTCCCATATACCAACGTATGCCCTATCCGAAAAGAAAAGATTGCTCATATAATAAGGTTAATGTTTCCAGCTAGAGGCTTAAATGACCTTTTGTTGTGTATGGCTTAGAAGCTACTTGATTAATGGTGGCCCCTCTTACCTTTTAAGAACCTTTCTACCATGTCCTTCCTGAGTCTGCCCTTAAGTTGAAAGCGATGCAGAAGTGATTTAGATTATCCCGCTTTAGTTGCTTTTATGAAGGGTAATCGTACTGAAACTCTGTCAAGATAGTATTAAACTTGACACTTACAAGAAGAAGACGGAGTTATTAAAGGTTTTTTCACTAACTGTAAGAAATGAAGGGTTTATTTTTATTTAGATATTAAAATTATTTGTTTCTCGTGTTAAATAGAATTAAATCAAATGTATTTGTGAAATAATTAAATATTTTTAGCTTCCTTTGCTTGCATGGCACATATGGTTTATTCGATATAGCACAGAATACTGACGGCAAAAGGGTTTTACAATTACAGTCGAACCCCTATTTAAATAATTCATCGGAACAGAAATTTCTAAGTTAACTGGGGATTATTCGTTATATCTTGCCCCAAAAAGTGTATAAATGTTTGCACTTACCAAGACAGAATTTTGCATAAGAGACTTTTGTGCTTACTTCATTATTTTCATTAAGGATAATAAGAAAGAATAAATAAGACTCTCTCAAGATATTAGCATGTGTGTGAAATTTAACGATTTGCATAGTATGTCCGAATTAAATATCCCTAATTTCAACAGTCCAAATAAAAAATTTATTAGTGGTACGTTTGTTGGTGGAATAAGATAAAATTTGCTAATTAAATCTTAGATTTAGACTTAAATTTTCCCTTTTCGCATATGAAGCAAGTGCTCTTCTTCTAGCCAATGTTAGATCAATTCAATTGCATTGAACCCAAATACAAAAAAAGGCGTCGCCTATATAAAAGGCCAAAGAAGTTCTACACTAATAGCAGGGCAAAGATATATTCAAACTGTCTATTAAAGAAATCCACCTGTTGTTAAGAGCATGAAAAAGTGGCAAAAAATGTTTCAGGAAACTGAAGGTGTACATTAAGGAAAGTTATAAATTACTCTTTAAATTCAAAGTTTTGTTTGCTTAGTTCTAATAAACTACAAAAATTTCTTTAAAGAATATCAAAATTATACATATTACATTTGTTAAGAAAATGTTATCAACATTTTTAAGCGTATTCTTTTAAACGAGGGATACTCTATAAGGTCTATTTTTGCTTCATAGCACTTAACAATATTAAACCATTATATGCATGTCAGGAAAAGAATTATTAACAGTGTGTCAGAAAAATAATTCTTAATATCGATAAAAAATCAGATTTCTGTACATCAGACTAGAACATCTGTTTTGATTTGAGATACATTTCACCATTCATCAATAAATTCAGAGAGAGAATAATAAGAACTTCATTGGGAACACTTTGTGATATACCATGCATCTTGTAAGGAAAAAACTACATAAATATTTGTCAAAAGCTTCTCTATTCACCTTGAGCTAAACAGAACATTTCACTTTGTTAAAACATGAACATGAAAACGAATTCGCAACAAGTTCCAAAAGTATATCCCAGCTATTGACTGTTATTTTTTTCTACAAATGCTTATAATAGTGTTTTTCAAACTTTCGATACTTGCGACCCAATATTCAATCAAAATTTTCAACGCGCCCTCTTCTATACAATAATAATGTATTGAAATCGATAATACGATACTCTGACACTAAGACTTCAATACGACTTTTACTTCCTAAGTTCCACTGGCGTATATAAACGTCTCCCTCAGGCAGGGTGTAAATTGGCCGTAGCGTATATATACGTCTTTCCAAAATACTATCGTTTCTGTTCACTGCTATCCATAAAATTATTCCGAAGGCTTTGGAATTCTGTAAAATAACCTTGAGAGTGTTTACAAAGGATTTACTTATTCCAGAGGATTTTCTAATATATTCCCTTTCTCCTTTCCCTCCCCCCAATACACCACATACGCTTGCACACGTGCAAAATGGTGGCATTAAGGAATGAATCGAGTAACTTTTAACCGGCAGTTAAGGTATTAATTATAAACCGTATAAATTACCTAGATAATTGTTAGTTTTTGCATATAAAGAGAAACCCGTGGGCTCACTGGTAACTTTTAAACTTGTTCTTAACTTAGTATTGTTAAATTAATTACAAAATACATTGCGCAGTACTGATACATTTATAAGTGTATTATATCAACGTAAATTATTTTTATTATTATTTTTTATGATGCATTTTGTATGTTTACATTCAATAAATTAAACACATTTTTCAATGAACTTTTGTTTGATTTTTCAATATGCTTGCGTTCCCCTCCTAGAGTTATTACGCCCCTAAGGGGGCGCTCCATACAGTTTAAGAAGAGCTGGCTTATAAAATAAATATCTGAATGGACTTATAGAAAGCAAATCATGTCGTTATTGTTCTGCTTGCATCATGAATAATATTTCTCAAAGGAAAAATTTTGAATAACAATGTTAAGAATATTATTGTATTTCACAGCTGAAAATTGTTCATATGCTTCACCTTATCAATGTTCTCCTTTTGAGTATTCTTAGATGATCGCTTGAAAAATATTTTCTTCTGTGAAGAGCGGAAATAAATGTTCGAAACTTCCACTCACTCTACGGACAAGCGCCTGCAAGGAAAAGATAAGGTGCTTTAAGGAATAAACGCATCTAAACGAAGACGTCTCACTTTGGCAATATATTCAGGTTCTAGGGAAGTTGTCAGAAATTTATATTGAATTTTTCATTGAAAAATGAGCTACGGGTCGTCGGTACTTTAGAGACGAATTGATCAATTCACAAATTGTTCATTTTTCTATTATGGAAATAAGATACTTATATAAGCGAGAAATTTTGTATCCCAGTAAAAGTATAGTTTTTGGGAGACATTATTTAAAAAAAATAGATTATACAGTTTTAAGATGTTTTTAATGGGTTTTTTGCATATTAAGTTCGCACACACACTTAAATATGATGTTTTGGAATTAGTTTACTTATCTATATTTTTCATAAGGTCAACTCTATAGTTTGATTTAGAAGTTAATGTATTAAATTCTACACTAAAATCGTACATAAAATGAATTAATTTAAAATATATATTATTTCCAATTATATATTTTTATGTAAGCATGTAATTTGAATTTTTCTAACTTATTTTTTTTAATTCTTTCTTTAAGTCGTTTAAAAAAGCTTCCTAAAAAATTCAATAAAACATTTTAATTTATTTTTTTCTACTCTGGTAGTAGATAATTAATGTACCATTTTAAGCAGTCCTAAGTCAACATAACAGTTTCTAACATTTTAACCTTGTTGTGTTTTCATCCATATCTTAATTTCTAGCTACATGATATTTTGTAGTTCTTGAGTGTGACCGTGGTAACCTAATGGTCAAGGTAACGGACTCGTGGTCGGTGTGTCATGAGTTCGACTGTAGTACCGTTGAAGATCATCCGTGTAAGGGGGTGGTGCACGTTAAACCGTCAAGGCTCATACACATCCTCCCATTGGTGTGGTGTAAAAATTATGAGAGGGGGTGCCAGCTCAGGTACCATCTTTCTCACTTGACCATAGTTCAAAATTACGAGGTATGTCACCAAAAGCCCTCAAGTAGCTGAATAATGCGACGTCAATATTCACTCACTCACTCACTGGTACTTAAGTAAAATAATCCGTGACTATATCTTTAAACGATGCCCTTCAACTCATGGGTTTTGAAGCAAACACAGTAAAGCTGAATAATTATTTTGTTAAAACTTGTAAAACTAGAAAATATTTTTAAAAATAAGATTTCAATATTTACTTATAAAAATGAACACTTAAAGTTATAAACAAACCATTATATTCAATGCTTACAAAAGCCATCCATCCGGTATAGTGGTTAGTGACGCTGACTGCAGTGCTGTAGGGCCTGGGTTCGAAGATCAAAGAAGGCATGGATGTTTGTTATAATCCCCCGTGTGGTGCACGGGGTTTATAAAGGTTCTAAAAAAGTTGCTGGTGTACGACAAATCCAATACATTATATATCTTACAAAAACTTCAAAGATATAACAAATACAGTAGAACCTATTTTTGTGCGATTCTTTTTTATATTGTTTTATCTTTGTACGATTTTTTTCGTGGGATCTTTTTTATGCGGTATACGAATTTCAACTGCTTTGGCGCCACTGTAATGTTTTCTATCAGTGTACATATATACATACACTTCAAGGCGCTCTGTTCATTGGTTATAAACAGTCTGTCGACAATGCATGCTCAATAATTTCTCTCAACGTACTAGCAACACGCATTTGATTAAAGACGAAACTTTCAATGACAGTGAAATTATCAATAATTTGATAAATTATGAAAACAAACAAGAAAAACTGGATTATTTGAAAGCGGATACAATATATGCAGGGATTCGGCTTTCCAACAAATCGGAAAAGCATTTTCTTAATTTAGATACCAATTCCGAAAGGAGTTTGAAATTCTAAAAAGAGCTTCGTTCATGCATATCTGGTTATCGTGACAGAAACCAGCAACTGACCAATCGACTGTCGACTCAAAAACTTATCACTTATTTTTTGGTGCCAACAAATAAATGGATTGAAATTATATCTTCAAGTAACAAAAGCGATTTTTAACTAATTCATCCTAGGAAAAAGCACGCTTTGGATTACGATGAATAGCATTGAATTATGTATATGATTTTGAAAATTTCTGTTTTTAAAATGTTTCCATGTTGAATTTAATTATTTATTTTGATTGATATTACTTTCTCATAAATTTCGTAAATAATTGACATATTTTTAAGAGCGACTTTTCTTATGCGGCATAAAAAAAATTATTTTGTAGTATGTCGACAAAGTTGTTAGTTATTTGAAAGTATTTATGAAATGTTCGCATATTTCTTTTACGCGGTTTCTTTTATGTGGTCCCTATCTGCCGCAACAAAAACAGGTTTTACTGTCAAAAATTTTAAAAAGTACTTTCCAGTGTACAAAAAATTAAATTCATCTGTTTTAAATACATTCATTAAATTTAAAATAAACTGGACTTTCCTTCGTATCTAACATAGTCGAAATTTTCTATTCAGTCTATTATTTGTATTAATGAAGTGAGTAATATTATTTTGCTAATTTTTAAAAATAATATTTAAAAAAACAGAGTATTATTTTCCATATATTTCAAAAATAGCTAAGATTTTAGGTTCTGATTTACCGTAATAAAGCTTTAAAATTGTAGGGAAAAAATCAACCCTTATTTGGAAAGCACAGGGTAAGTCAGAATGAATATATTGATTACAAACGTCTGTTAATAGAAAATAATTTATCAAAAAGATTCACACAGATTGTAGACAGAACTTCAAAATTTTGTATACACATACGTCACAGATGCTCTATGTCACATTCCTTCGTCACATGGCAAGGGAAACAAATTTTACGGTCCTCTTTTTCTTCTGTGAATGAAGTGTTAGATCAAAATTTTACCTTGACATGGTTCAGCTATGGCTAATACTACATCCAGACTAATCCCACGTATTAAATCTTTCAGCAAGATGAAGCATCCCAATACTAGGGTACGGAGGTTCACACATTTTTAAAACAATATCTTCCAAAACGTTGGATTGGTGGAAATGAGATGCCAATGATGTCTTCTGTTTTTGGCCATGAATACCATAAATAAAATTTTAAAAAATCCCCGGACTTGACACAGTGCTATTTCTTACATGGGGTTATGTGAAAGACAGGATGTATGTACTTCGCATGCCCAAAGCAACTGAAGAACTGAAAGTACTCATTTGTAATGCGCTTGCGTTAGTTACTGCACAAATGCTTCAGAATGTATGCCATGAAATGGAGTACCACCTAAATGTTGTCCGTGTGACTAAGGGAAGTCACATAGAATATCTATATGACGTATGTATACATAATTATAAAGTTCTGTCTACATTCTGTATAAATCTTATCGAAAAATTATTTTCCATTAAATAATCATACCCGTTTGTAATCGTTATATTTATTTTGACTTATCCTGTATAAAATTCATTTCACTTCGTTTGTCATTTGCATCTCTGAAATATTTCAATCGCAGGAAATACATCTTCTAGCGAGAACGTGGAGTTTTTATCCTCCTCTTTCGCATGCCAGTGATCTGTCTTCATTCATTTCATTCCCTCCCGTCTATTAATCGAACAAATCAGGAGACACGAGAGCCTGTTCGCAGCATTCAACCTATTGACAAGTGTTAAGTGCACGAAAATGAATCGAAATTAACATGGTGTAAGTTTCTGCTAACTATTCGAATTAATTCTAACTATAAATGAATGGAAATAAAACGTACTTGAGTCTTTCACAGTTTGTGATTAAACTATTAAAGAGTAGTGCTTAGCCTTTCGCTTAATATAGCTTTAAAGAACCTGAACAATCCATTGTTCATATTATTTGAGAAATCTAGATTATTCAGATTTAATTTCATTTCGGATTTTTTACTTACTTATTCATTTTAATATAGATTTTATGTGTATCTGTTAAGTTAATATATGCATGAGATAATTGTTGTTTCTACACCAATATTAAATGATGATCCTGAAAAATGCAAGAAGAAAAAGAATACCATTTTGTAATAAATTTTGAAAGTCGACTCTTTTTAGATCAAAGAAAATAGTTTTTCCAAATCTGGAATACTTTTCCTCAGAATTTTGACCGATTTAAAGTCTAATAAATTTTTGAATTATTCTATTATTTTAAGCCTTTTTTTATATATATGCTGCACTTAGAATCCCATAAGAAGGAATTCAGTTAGAACATAGATTCAAATATTTGAAAGGAGAAAGCTTTTGTTCAGACAATTATGTGTAAATATTAACATATTACCTGCTTATCGCATAAAATCCGATATTAAGAACAATCTTGCTCAGATAGTTCACATACGCACACACAACTATCTTATTACTTATTAAATATTTGACATTTTTTAAATATTTACTGTGGTAGACAAACTTTAAAAATAATTTGTGGTTAAAAAAATGTTCTGTGGCTTACCTCCCTAATCCACCTAACTAACCATGGCGCTAATAATTGGTAAATTTTTCAATAATAATGGGATAAAGTATAATGCAACTTCTTTTGCATCGTTGCAGCTTCTTTAATCAGATTTAAAGTGAAACCTTATTTTTTTTAATTCATAAAAGAAAGTGTCAGAAACAGTAGTATTTAAAACATTGTATAGTCAGTGCACTTACTTATGATGTGGCTGTGATGATAGTGTACCTCGATAACGATATAGACAGCACAGAAAATAAGCGACCTGAAAACTGTATTGCATCACGTGTCATTTAAATCAGTGGCGTACATTGATTGCAAAGGTGTGTGAAGACTAATTGACTAGCTACAAATAAACAGTTAACATTATCCAGCAAACCAAGAAACTTCAAAATACGTGTCTAAAACAGACAATAAAAGGAATCATGTTACTTAAAAAGTTTCCAATCAGATTACTGTACTCATGTTGACAAAGTTGCATCGACGAAAACGACAATAAATTGTGCGTCAATACCAAAACTAGGATGCTGGTGATTGGAAAACGATTGATTACCTTGATTGACGAGTCACGTTTTACGCTCTATCGAACGGATGAATCCTCACGTACTGGACAAGAAATATCTGAGGTCAAACATCGTAAAATCGTTACTGGGAGAATATAGTATGGTGGTGGTAGTGTTGTGGTGTGAGTAATTTTTCGTGACATCGTTTGTATTCTCTTTTAGAAGTTACACTCTACGGATTTAATTATGTTTTCGCTTTGATCTTGTGCACCAAAAAGGTTGACTATGTTTCTTCTGAAAGAGGAAATCTTTTAGAACAGGGCACTTGTGTTTGCCATAACTGATGTTAGCCGCACTGTACTAATAGTAAGAACACGACGAAGGCATTCAAGTATTATGATGGTTTCTAAATTCATCAAAACACTAACTCAATACACCATATTTTCGATCAACTTAACCACCTTGTTGTAAGTATAGACATTCCGCAGACATTACTTCCACTTATATCACATGTATTACAGTCTGCGCAGTTGCAGATAAATGGGACATTACGCAATAGTATTGATTCCATTTAACTATTGTCCATTCTGCGAAATTTACTTATACAAACATGGGATGATGATCCTAATGATGTGACTGTACTCTGGATTAGAAGTTTCACGAATGTTTTATAAAATAAAGTGCAGGGATATTTAAATATTTAGCACAACTTGAAAAATTCAAAATTTCAAAGTAAAAATATTTATCTTAAAATAAGTAATAGTTTTATTATAATAAAAAAGAAAATTAAATCTTAATTTTCATATAATTTTTTCTGCTTTTGAATCTTAGTCCTTTTTCAATTCATTGGATAAAATAATTATTTGATAATGAAGTATTAAATTAATATTTGCATGTATATTCATTACATACCTAATGTTTCACACTATTTTACATTCGAAAGTGTAACATTTATATGTGCTTTTTTTAATTAATGTATTGATTTTTAAGTTATATTTATATATTAATATGCATTTGCTACACTATTTAATTTCACACCTAGATTAAAATTACGAAATTTATTAAAAAATTACATTGGAAAAAGAAGTAAAATAAACATGTAATCCAAAAAATCTATATTCGGTATACAAGGTGATTCTCCACAAGATTTATAGGTGTGACGGGGTACAGTGACGACTCAGAATCACATAGAGGAATTCAGGGTCACAAATGCCATAGTGGCGAGCTATAGTGCAAAGTAGAGAAAAAGAACAGAAACAGCAGAGCATTAATACGACAAAAACATTTTATTGGAAAAATGTACTAGAACAGGTGTTCAAAATTACGACTAGAATTCATCTGACAGGCCTGAGAGTAATGCTGCATGGAATTTTTTATGTTCTCGAAAATTCCTGGCATGTCATGGATCCTCCCAGTCGTTACAAATATTCGATAGATGAGGTCTTCCATTGAATGAACGGGGGTCTCGTGCACTAAGCTCTTCATATGACCTAAACCAGACACACGTCATTTTCTGTTCAAACTTGCAAAGGGAGTGTGATGTGCAACACGCATATTCGAGTGACATTCCTGGTACAACAGCCGAATGGAATGCCCATTACAATCCTCAACTAAAAACACGATCAGCACTTCGAATTCCATGCAACACCGCTGCCAGGCCTGTTAAACAATATCCGGTCTAAATTTTGCAGTACAACCTTTCAATAAAATATTTCCTATCCTTTGAATGTGTTGCTGTTTCTGTACTTTTTCTCTGCTTTTTTGCTCCATAACTCACAACTATTTCAATTACGACCTTGAATTCCTATGTGATTTTGATACGTTTATGTACTCCGAACACACTCTATAAGTTTTTCTATCTGGTAGCAAATCACCCAATATGTTTTAAAAGTAAAATCACACTATTTATCTTTAACTGTACTTAAAGACAGGAAGCAACACATAGACATCATTTTGGAAAATCATAGAAATGATTTGAATATATTTAATAAGTAAGTCATTCGGATATTCAATTAAATTAATTTTATTCTTGAATGCAAAACATATTGATTTATTGTATTCAATGAACTTAAAATGCATACATTTCCTACAAATACCATATATTTTATTAAAGTATCATCCATTAAATTTTTCAAGGTAACTAGCATACAATATATTATCATTCTTAAAATGGGCTGATGTAAGAATTACTATCGATAAATAAATAGATTCAGCAGACCGGATAATTTCATGGAAGAAAGCATTACTTTAGAACAAAGAGTCCTAACAAACACATTCAAATATTTCGAGGAGTTCCGTACCATAAAGCATTTAGAAGATACCTGAATCTATTCAAGAAATGAGGTGTGTTCATTGCTCATGAAACTTCCTCTTCCGGAACTTTTAAGAGATAGAAGTTAGAGATAGTTATTATTGAAGATACTCCATTGTACGGAATGCGTTTATCGGTATGGAATAAACTAAATGTGAGTCATAGATCGTGATAAATTGAAGGCATTGAATGAAATTTGGTTAGTTTGACTTCGTAAACTGAGAAGAAATATTTTCTCGAAATAAAATATGAAGATAAATTTATGAATGGAATAGATTTAATGGCTTCTTATATTTGAAGGGAAGTAATGAATATAAAAATCGCAACGCAATAAATAAAAACTAAAATGCTTTCTCTTAAAATGTTAGTTTTATTTTTTATGTAATCATAAATAAATTTAGATGGTGAATAGATTATAGATTATAAGCAAAAAAATGCACACATTAGTTGAGCCTTACGAATCTATTTATGTTAAATTGTTTTCTCTGGATGAATGGACTAAATTCATGACGGTCACATGATATTATAAACACGTGTTCTACATTGAATTCAAAACGGACAATAAACTATAGCTCGCACTTTTTATTCTATTTGTAAAACTTAGGTAAAATTTCAAATTGCGTAGTTGGGTAAAGATGCTCAAGAGTTATAAAAAGAAATTTCTGCAAAAAGATTTTAAAATTAAAGAAAAAAAGTCTTGTTTTATACATGTACTTTTTAATAAAGTGACAAATATTAATTTTTTTAAAAAAAAGTTTCTGTAAAAAGCGTAATTTGGCAACAATGAAGTACATGAACTGATTTGCTGAAAATAGATAATTGCATTTATCGTGACTATGACGTCACATGTGTTTTTGAACTTGATTGGCTAAAAACACGTGGTTTAAAATTATCATTTGATTATGACGTCACAGGAATTTAGTCCATTCTCTGATCTTATCCATTCAGTTACTTAATGGTGAGTTGGAAAGGGTAGGCATCTTTTCCATCAAGTTTTGTATGTATTTAAGGGGAAATATGTTTAAATTGGAGCCTTAATATGCTTGACAAATTCTTATTTCGTTTACATTTCATAAAATTACTCTCTCGGATAAAAATAGTTATATTATCTCCAATCAATCAACATTTTTGTTAGACGCAGTTAACGCCCCTTAGCGCACTAAAATGAGCTTTAAATTCAAAAGATAGAAAAGGACTTTAAAAAAAACGACAGCATAACTGTTTATTATATGAGCTTGAGTCCAAAATCTCTTGGCTGCTGTAATTGAGATATATATCTATTTTTATAGAAAATTTAGTATTTACTAAGAGTACTTTATAAGTATAAACTGAATTTTTCTTTCGTTTCAGGACATTTTCTTGGAAATAACACTATTTTGGATTTCGTTCAAGATCATGGATTTGAAGTAGAGCATCTCTCTGTCAACGCCAAAATTCCAAAAAGGTACATAAACACTTTGATATTAAATATAAATACCTAAATTATATTAATAATTTTTAACTTATATTACTGTATGATTTGATAATTCTTTTTTTTTCTGCAGTCAGCTTTTATGCAAAATGGAGACTTTTTAAAAAAATCAGATTTTGCAGATTCTCTCTTTAGAAAAGAATACATTCATAATTCTTTTGGATACGAGCTTTTTTTTTAATTTGACGTGTGTTATAATTGTTGGCATGTAATTATAAGTAAGATTTACTTATTTAATCTCCAATAAAAGATATTGTGGACTGAAACTAAAATTTTACAGTTTTATAATTGCAATTTGGCCGAAAAAATGTTTGAACTGCCTATGCATACTTATTTCCTTTAACTTTTCTTCAGAAATTTTCCTTAGAAAGTAATTTTTATTTTCTTACCCTAACCTATAATGTTACGATGGTATTAAGCCAAAGTTCGGAATGAGTAAAAAGGAGATTTTTAAATGCAAATTCATGACAAATTTATTATGTAGTAACAGTTATAATAAAATCTTTTGTCTGATTTTTTTCTGAAGAGGATAAAAATCATTTTAAATATTTAATTATGTTCTTATTTAGCACCTGATATTATCATAGAATTTTTTCATCTATTATTGGAGGTATATTTTAGTTTAGAACATAGAGAAAAGGAGTTGAAAACAGAATTTACGATAATTAGTAAAAAGTAAATTACTATTCAATAATTGTTTCACAGGCTTAAAAGTGACAAAGAAATGCTAAAAGAGCAGGTTTGTTCAACAGTATTTTTTGAGAATAAAAACACAAATAAATAGTCAATCAAAAAGAACATTAGAAAACATAAATAAATGCTCTGAAAAATAAAAGCACCATTCAAAAACTATCAAGGCAATTTAAGGGGTTTTTAAACATTTTATAAAGTTAGATAATGCCGTTTTAAAAAAGAAAAGTTTATATAAACATTTCTAATTTATATATCATGCATATAATATTAGTTTCAGTAATATTATTACGAGTAAAATAGTTGAAAAACTTTCCATTTATTTATTTATCTTTGTTTCATTATAAAGAAGGTATGGAATGTAAAATGCATGATAAATTAGCCTTTAAAAAACTATCAAAAAATGTTCAATTATAAACTTTTCAAAAAAAGTTGTTTCGAACAAGGTTTAATAGTTCATTAAAGATTCTATAAGTGTTTACATGGTTTAATGAAAGAAAATTAAACTTAATTAAAAGAGAGAATTGCTCCAAATTAGCCATTGTAAATATTTGTTTTAATCACGCATACATTAGAAAATAAATTTTAGGTTTAGATTTCTAACTAATTATATCAAACAAACTTTTCATACATTATTTAGCTTAAGAAAAACAATGATGATAACTGTGAAGAAAGTATAGTAATTTATGTAGTCAATGTTAAATTTTTATTTGATGTTTGCTTTTCGCAAGTTTAATATTTAAATTACCTGAAGACAAAATTATAACATAAATATTTTTAAGAAAGAATTTAGAAACTAGTATTCATAAACTTCAAAATCTAAAATGCGGCATCAATCTTTTATCGTTCATTTGAATGCAAGCAGTTTACATTTGTAATAAATAAAATAAGATAAACAGCCTACTAGATAGAAAACAAATCTACACATTTAAAAAATAGAATTTTAATTTTTTTTTATGAAATTAAAGAAAGTTTAAGTGAAATTCGCATTTCAATAAATACATTTGTTAAAAATCGTGTAAGATTGTTCTCAAAAGCTCTAATTTTCATGAATTTCGTTTCTCTTTTATATAAAAAAATATATATTGTCTTATTATTTAAAAGTAACTAGTAATTTATTCTTTTAAAGTTTATCCTTCGTTTAAAATGCTTTAAATTTGTCTATGACAAGCATTCACAAATGTTTCTTTTCTAATTAGGAATCATTCTTTTGCAATATTTTTCAAAAAATTCACAATACATCAAATTAAAAACCCTGAAAAGAACAGCATGTTTCAAAGTAACAATTTATTCCTTTTTTGTTTAAATGGTGAGAATTTCAGCTAGTTAAAATGAATACTTAATAAATAAGGTAAGGGAAAAAGTCAAATAAAAGCAAAATTTCCAGTTAAAAGTTGAAATCATAGAGAAAGAAAAATGTTTTTAAAATTGACTTCATTCTTAAGTTTCATATAAAAAAAAACAAATTGTGTCGTTGAGTAGATAAATTCGGAATACAACTTGCGACACTTAAAACAATAGCAGTTGTGCTTATGAAAAAATTCATTATTTTTTCTTTTACTATGTGAAATTATTTACTCATAAATAATTAATTTTTATTATTTTCTCGCTTTGCAAGTAATCTAGGAACTGAATTAATTTTTAAAGTGATGTTTCATGGAACGTTTCTTTATATTTATTTACAGCTAATATTTTCGTTATATAATACGCTAACGTTCTTTTATGTATAAAAAATATAAATTCTTTAAATTCTCTAAGAATATTCAAGAAATTCAAATGAAGAAAATATGTTTTAATTATTTTTCCAGCTGATATCGAAGCACCGCATCTTTCACTTATTCCAAAGTTTCTTTCGATTTATTCCAATTGTGAAAATATTTTTTTTAAAAAATAATTTTAAATCTCTTGTTTTAACTCGACAGTATACAACAAAATAATTTATGTTTGCTGCAACATCAAAGCGTCTTTTTTATGAAAAAAAAACTTGTTTCATGAATAATCCATTGTAAAATTCTTTTTATTAATCCTCTGTAGTTTTCCAGATAAAAGCAAATCATTTGCTTAACTTTTTATTGTATTTTAAGATTCAAATTAACAATAACAATACTTGTCGATGTTTTATCCTTTTATTTAAAATGTATGATGATTAAAATTGAAAAATAACGTTTGCGTTTTACTTTTTATTCTTTGAACAAATTTAAAAACTTGTATTTTTTTGACAATTTGATACAGCTTAGTAAAACTTGACTTTTCACTAGACTAGAAAATTTTATAAAAAATTGAATTTTTCAAATTCTTTCCTCAATTATAATCCTTATTTTGCAATTCATGAGCTTTGAATCAAAGCATTTTAATCACTGAATTAAATAAGGATTTCTTGAATTTTTCACATATCTCAAAAACTCATTTTGTGATTTCGTTTATTAAAAACGCTAGTAAATTGCTTTATCTTTGAATAATCATAGAATTACACACACACACACACAGGAGTACTAATGTTTGGTTTATAATTCTTTCATCAGTTTCTTACGAATGTCTTTGAATTTCTGTCTTTGTTTTGCTACCCAAATATTTCTGTGCGAAAGTATTAAAATCGGGATTGCCTTTTTTATTTAAAAAATTATACTTTCACCATAAACTGTTAAATTTTCAGTTGTGTCATTTCAGTTTTTAAAGTTTCATTTTTGGCATTTTTGAATAAATTACAAGTTTTCAAATTGATTCAAAAACTGTTCCTCAATTGAAAACTAATGTGGGTTTTCTGTTAAAATTCATGAAAGTACATTGCGATTTTACGTATTTCCTTGTTTATAAGTGTAAATTATCGTTTATCCCCTTCCAGTTTCATTTTATTTCTGGATCATGAATAAAAATATATCAATTGCTTATGCTTATTTTCAAACAAACATATATTTTAAGCATAATAGCACAATTTGTACACACAAATTTGATAAAAAACTCTTCCAAAAATATCTATTTAAATAAATGAGCGATTTTCCTGTAACGTTGACTTTCTGTATGGCAGTAATCATTACATTCTGAAGTTAAATCACACTGACTATAATCTTAAAGTTTAGAATACCTAGTTTTTATCTTTAATTACCTATTTTATTCACATCTTTACTTTTATATAAATGACTTTGAAATCATTAATGAGAATTCGATCATGTATAATAAATTTGAAAACATGGTACTGCACATAATCCAATATTGCAATCTGGACAGTGGAGTCTCGTTTCTCTTTATATCTTCTTCCATTTACTTTCTTTGAGCGGCAAACAATACACTGTCGTGTTGGATTAGTTTTCTTCTCTTTTGGGGGAATATAGTCTACAAAGTGTCTTTCATACAAGCGTGAACCCAGCAAAAGGACGACCTCTTTTGGTAGAAAATTCCCCATAGTGGTACTTTTCAATTATTTGAAATCATGGAAAGCCGACGTGAAATAATTCCGGAAAGGCCGATTGCAAAGTGTAAATTTTCACAGTGACTGAGCTATACTAGAGATGAGCCAGAACGGTACGTTTCGCCTGCCAGAGCTTAGCTCGGGAAGATCCGGGATGGGGTTAAAGAATAGAAATACAATGCTTCTCAAACTTTCAATATTTGCGACCCAATATTTAATCATAATTTTCATCGCTCCCCCCCTCCATACAATAGCAATGTACTGAATTCAGTTATACTACGACGCCATAAAAGATTTAAACCTCTTAAGTACCACCAGCGTATATAAATGTCTCTCTCAGCCAAAGCGTTCACTGCTCCAGACTCATATATATGTTTTTCCAAAATACGATATTTTCTGTGCACTGCTATTCATAAAATTATTCCTAAGGCTTTGGAATGCAATAGAAGGACCTTGACAGTGTTTGCGAAGGAGTTACTTATTTCAGAGTATATGCTTATTTATTCATTTTCTTCAACAAATTTCAGGAACAAAAAATCTTGGTCTTTTATGAAAATGTAAGAAAAGAAACATATAAGAGTAATGTCAAAATTTCTAAAAACATTTTTACCATTTTTTCCTATGTCCACGTAATCAGTATTAAATGAAAGAACCACATTTTTTTCCCTGAAAATTCTTAAGTGGTAATAACATATTTGTATAATAAGCAAAAATATTAACCTCCAAAAATTAAACTTACATTTTCAGGCAATGTATATCTAAGCCTCATGATAGTTCTTTGCTAAACTTCTTAAATTATTCAAACAATTGAAGTAATTACATCTCCCATTACTCACATTAACCGAAAGTTCATTGTAGGAGGCTTATTTTATCTGAGCAGTAAATCTTTCCCGATTAATCATCGCCCACATCCAAAACATTCATCACATTCTACCAGAAAATTAAGATAAGCAACCTCTAAGGGAATCATTTACCAAAATGTCTTTATCTCTAGAACGTGCACAGACCGCCGTAGATAAGAATAACTGATCTTTTAGAACGCTTTGTAACAAGCAATTCAACTATCAATCAATGGTCTTTTTCATATAGTCGAACAAGAAAGAGCGTTTTCAATTCAAGCCCAGAGTAAATTGGAAGTGCTATTAAGAATTCCCCCATTTATTGTAATATACTTAGTTTTCGCTATTTCTAATGGATATCGACTTCCTAATATCGATTATAAACTGGGGTGATATAGCTTGTCCATATTCATCTATGGATTGATTGATAGCAAACATAAATTGACTTATCTTTTTAAGATAACCATTCTGCAAGATTTGTGTTACTTTTAAGTATTACCTCGTTAACCCAGGAGAAATCGTGGGGGCACAGAGTCACCCCAGGCTAACGAAATCTTTAATTCAGTGGAAACTATTTCTAACCAGTGACCTTGTCAGCGTTCTGCCATTAAACAATTTTCATGGGAACTAAAATGCTTTTGTCATATATATTACTCTCTTTTGAAAGTAGCAATGGTATTTTATAATCTTAAAGTACATAGGGTAAATGAGTTCCCTGCGAGACAACTTTTGTTCCTATATATTTCTATGAACAAGCTGCATTTTTCCACTGTGAATGACTTAATTGTCTGATCGCTGTGTTGCACGACTCATTATGGCTTATAAATTTAAATGAACAGAATATTTAAAAAAAAAAAGATATTGACATTTGCGATCTGTAATAGTGAAGTTGAAACTTTGAAAAAGAAATTGATCAAGCCAGTGAAAAATCTGATGAAATAATGGATAATAATCATGAAAGCGAAAAAACATTTGAAAAAAAAAATGATGAACAAGAACCGTTTGAGTCAAAAGGAAGAGTTTCGAATTATACCTAAGAATTCCATCAAAAAAGACATGGAGTCACAAGTACATTACAAGACTTATTGCGCCTTCTCAAAAAGATACAAGCAAGGAAAAGTTCAGCATGTTACTTGTCGATCATTAAAGACAATAAAACTGCAATAACTTAAACAAATATGACAGTTTTGCCTGCAAATATCATTCTTATAAATGTTAGCATAAAGTATCTGTAATGTTTATTCTTTATTAAAGTCCTGCACATTTGAAACCTTTTAGTTGAGTTTGATTGGATTTTTTCTCAAATTATCAAAGTAAAATTGAAAAGTCATAAAAGTAAGTACGTATACTTTCTCTTAATCAAATTATTTACTTAAACTACGATTTTATCGCGTACAATAAAAATAATTATAAAATAGGATTGGGGAACTTCGTCACCCCGCGTGACCACTAACGTTAATATCGAGTGCGTGACTTCACCCGGGTTCAGATATAAAATCAATTGTGAGATCGTTTTATGACATCCAGTGAATGCTGAGGTATATTTGAGATAAAAGCTTGTACTATATATATATATATATATATATAATATGCTATCCTCGAAGCCAATTCTCTCTAACTTGGGTTTTCTTCCGTCTAGCTAAATTCGCAAATTAATCTAGAACAACGCCTCTACACAAATTTTAACGTCAATATCGAATAGTCTTTTTATACAGACTGTGATGTAGATCATATAATATAGATGATTTTTGAAAAGAATAGATGTTAGTGGTCGATATTTCTGAATAATTTAGTTGCCTGTATCATAATTATATAGCCAATCTACCCTACAGGATAATGGAGAATTTTCACTTCTTCAAGCCTGAGAGGTTGTATCTCCTTTTAGATAAGTACCAGCTGATTTTTACCCTTTGTTTGCATATACCTTACTCATTTCTAGCGTGTAACTTAATAAAAATAATTTATTGCTAATCTTATAGTATTCATTCCAAGGTCAATTCAATGCCTTCTCGAAATTAATGAAAATTATCCCCACCTCAACCAAGATAAAGAGGAGGTATCGTGACAAGATCCAGAGCATCCGAACTGTAATAAAAATGCTTTTGCAAATTCATTTTGAACCAACATACAAATGATTGAAACTATTTGTAATGGATGAATAATTGGAGCTTCAGCGTAATTCATCATCCATAATATATATATGAAAACTGATTGTTTACTTTGATAGAGGAAAAGCATCTTGTACTTTTACGTGAATTATAACATTAGCGTAAAACTGTATCAACAGCAAAATCATGTCTTTGCTAGTAAAAGTCAGACACGGAAAGCGGTTGAACCATCAGAGCCTGGATGAGCAAATCGTTTGCCATTTGGGTACAGTTTGCTCACGAGATTAACTCCTGTTTAAAACAATCGTTTTTATGGCGAAACATGGAAACACTTCGACTGACCATAAACACGCAAGTACATTTGCAATATGATCAATCTGAGCAAATATTTCCTAACCATCTACTGAATATTGGAAACGGTGAAGTAGAACTTCATCTCAATACGTAATGCATGAAATAACCAGACGGTTTCTGTAAGGTTCTTTAGGCAAAAAGGAACTGATTGATAGTGTCTTTCCGGATATACTGTATAATTATCTAGATAATTATTGCCTCTGTAATCCTGTTATTTAATCAGAAAAAATGTTGATATTGTGATGAAATAAACTTCCAGACACAGGGTTGTTGCCAGTTGATCCAACGCCTTTTAAATCAATCGACACTATTGTTGATGAAAACAAAACCATAAATTTTCCAACCGAGTTTTTGAATTCTCTAGATGTATCAGGAATGCCACCACGTAATCCTTGGTTGGTTCCCTGATTATTATCTTCGAAACTTAAATTCATCTAGATAATGCAACGGTTCACGTTTGATCATCAAAAGAATTATACCGAGAACTTCTTGAAGCAAACATTTTGACTGTAAAGTGAAAATGAAAATTCGGTTTTGCTACTACGGAATCTGTTGCGACGTATTCCACTGATACCTTCAGAATCTCTAAACCATTCAAAAGGCTTCAATTCCCGATTCGTTTGGCTTTTGTGATGACCATAAATGAATCTGAAACTTGAACAATATTCATTTGATACTTAGACTTAGAAAATCGATGTTCCTCGAATGGACAACTAGATGTTATATGCTCATGTGTGCGGAAACCGTTGAATCTATTTGAGGTAGCAAAATACGGGTTACAGAAAAATATTGTGCAGTGATTAGTTGTATAAAATTATTATTTGTTATACTTTAAAATGAAAAAAATAATTTTAAAAATTGCAAAGAATCTCCGTGATTCACCACATTTATAAAATTAAATCTTAATATGTTGTTACTTAACGACTTCGTTAGTAATTCATGCATTATACTATACTCAAATAGGAGATGAATAAAATGGAAAATTAAAATAATTTGTTGTTTTATAATTTATTTCAACCCTTCAAAATTATAAACGAAGATTAATTTGACTGCATTCAATAGCTTAGAATAACATTGAACTACCGTATTAAAACAAAGCCACATCAACGCGTGGCCGGGTCAGCTAGTACCTTAAAATATTATTAAAAGTAGATTAACATCTTATAGGTATTTTTTATAAAGGAAATTAAAAAAGTATTGAATCTATTATTAAAAATTTTAATCTACTGTTAATATAATTTACTCATTAAAATATTAATCTGGGATCCAAGTATCATCCACCCATGCGATATGTTTAGTAACTGGAATATGTGTGCTTTATTTTTTCACACATATCGTCGTAGAATAGTCTTATTGAAATTAGCTGCAATCGTATTACATATTCTGAGCTTAATTTATTTCTATACTTTGTTTTTGTAACCACTTATGGTTAGCAATATTTTTCACTTATACACGTTGTTCAAAATGGAAATACAATGTTTAGAGAAATACTGTGTATTTTGCATGAATTTGCAACATAAGTTTTAGGAGCTGTTCTTCCTTAAATTTTAGAGTTTCGACATCAAATTTGTAAATAGATCCATAAGTTGTTCCCTCTCCCTTATTGTAGGTGTTTTCTCAACAAATGTCAAAAGGCGTATTTTCTATTAGAAAAAAAAAACTACTTACTTTTATAAAAGACATTGTACTAACGAGTATACAATTATCTCGTGGTACCTGGATAGTAAACAATAAAATACTTACAACCTAGTAGGTAATAAATAAAAATAAAAAATTTTAATAGATCTTATTATATTATAATAAAAGTTTTAAAAGTATTGCAAAATAAAAGTATTACATAGAAATAAAATTTCATTCCTTTAATGGCCAGTATGAGCTTTAAATGTTAGTGGGTATACAAACTTCATAGAGAACGTGAGTCCATTTTGCATACACATTTATAATTTTCATTTCGTTTTTTTTATTGTGATTCATGGAACCTATGGGTATGCCTCGTGGAACACAGTTTAAAGACCACTGCTTTAAACCATATTATGTTGGGTGAAAAACCCATAGCTTACATTCCTATTTTATTGCATTCATTATCTATAATGTGTTTTACTGTATCCTTAACCATTCAGTGTCTGTAATTCGAGCAAACCGCTATGAACGATATGTATTTATTTTTTTACATAAATAAAGTTTCCCTTGGAATTTAACATTTTTGATGATAAATAACTGACAGATTAATTCCTTTATGGTTTGGAAAGACACGTTCATATGGGGTTGTAAAATTGTAAAATTCTATTACCTATATTTATTCTGTTATGTAGAAGCAAATTCAAGAAATGAAGGAAGGAAGTAGAGTAGCTTGCATAAAATTCATATAATTGTATCTGAATGTGTTTTTATTATTTACAGATTTATATCTTTTTTCAGGTATAAATGATTTATAATCATAACAAATATTTATTCAATGAAATCGATTTTACATTAACAATATGAGGCTTATTTACGTTGTAGAAATGTTGGATACACTTATGGTTTATTCTTCGGTATTTACGCTTTATACTGTTGACAAATCACAAAGCACTGCCAAATACCACAAAATGCAGCCAATAATGGAAAATAGTTCCACGCATGCACCAAAACAATAATAACTTTAATAGCATTTGGCGACACTTTTTAAACTGGCGAGACATTTTGAATTGTCAAAATTTATCGATGGTATTATACATAAGTTCCTATTTGTCTAGTAATATGAAGATTTTACCTGAAAAAAATATATATAAATCATTTACTGTCAGTGTTAATCGTTAACTTTAAACGTGTTCTTTAAGTCCAACTTCACTACCATGTATATTTCTAAGATTTTGCATTTAAGATGCATTTAAAAACCATAATATTATGTTTCTAAATTATTCATTATTTCTTGCGATTTATTGTTTAATTATTTTTATGATTTCATAAAAATCATCTAGAAATTGTACAATATTTTCTTTTCTCAGTCTAACCAAAATAGCTTTTCACCGGCTCTTTAAGAAAAAAAAAACAGCGATTAGAAATAGTTTCTGAAATGTATTTATTCAAAATGATTATAATTGAAATGAAATGAAAAATCATCGAACAAATTAAAATTTAAATTGTTGTGCCCCCTTTCCACCATTGTGCTAAAAATATTTATTGCGTGAAACAAACCCAATACTATCCTCAATTTTCTACAGTAATATTTTAAAAGTTTATTTTTTTTTCACATGTAACTTAATGAAAGGGAATATGTTTCCCAAACGATTAAATTCTCTTGAAAGAAAAAAAAATATCCCCATTATCGTCAAATTTTCCTCTTTTCGTGTGAAATTACCCCAATCTAAATACAACCCTTAACATAACAACATAAAAGTCACCCTAACTGCGTTGAATTTGTGTCATAAATTTCGTTCCTGTTCTCTCCCTTGCATGTAATTTGATTCCTTGTTTACATATCAAGTGCTTCAAATATTCGAAATTCCCATTTAGCGATGTGACATTTGACAATTTAGATAATTTTTATCGTTCCAAAGGGTAACTATTAAGATTATATCGTTCCCTAACAATTGAAAGCACGTGCTCAATTTAACGTTTTGAGCAGTTAAGATAAGATATTTACAAGGAGAAAAATGGATTCTTTATTATGAATGTTTCTTGCTAAAAGGGAAATATGTTATTTGTTTGTCATTGTTGCGTAGCATCTTTTATATGAATTGGATTTTTCTAAAATGAATGGGGTTTTGACATAGGTAAATATGACTTTAACGAATCATTGGAGTCACGAAGGGGTTGGAATGAAATACTGAGGCATATTTTTAAATTAATGGTAAATATATCTTAAATAATTTAAATATAATAATTCATACAAAAGGATAAATGACAAGAAAATTGATGTTCTGAAAAATTTGAAATAATTATTTTAAAGTAGGTTCATAAATTGATTTTGTTACCACGTATATTTAATATAGAGAAAGTTTATAAAAGTTTATTTCTTGCGTGACTGTTGAATTGGTTTGAAGCCGGACTAATGGATTTTTTCTTCTTCTTTTGAATGAAAGATGTAAGAAAGAAATTATCGCTTAATGCTTGTATGAAGAATTGATAGTGTCTTGGTAAGAATACTAAAATTTGGAAATAAAATGTGTGTTTGAATTACACGGAAATAGTTATTTATATCAACCTGAAGCATGGTTTTCTTGTGTTTTTCCCATTCTTGTATTTTTAAAACCACTTTTTCCCGATGAGTTTCGTGTCTTGACGCTTTTTAGAAAACCACATGGTTTTCATTTTTGACGCCATTTAGAAAAACTTGGTTTTTCTTTTGGCGCCATTGGTGTGTGGCGAAATCCTTTGGCGCTAAGTAGACCAGGAGCAGTTCTAGGATTTTACCAACTGGAGTCTTATGAGTCTACAAGCTCGTAGTTCTGAATAACATCAAGCATAAAGGATGACTACTTAGCTAGAGCTTCTCTATTCTTTGGCTTCCATACTGTAAGTTCCATAAGTTAGCCTACTTTCATACTTATTGTTCACTTAAAAACAGCCCTTCTCTTACACGGTACAATGCAGTTTTATTAAAATCAGTTTTTCAACTATCCCCTGCACTAAGCCATCTTGACAGCCGTAATGATTCGGCTCGTGTTTTGGTGTGTAGAACATTTAAAGGGTAAAAATTAAAAAGTAGATTTAAAGTAAATTTTAAAAGCCGTATTTCAAAAGATTAAGAATAATAAAAATAATATAAAATTCAAAAGATACGCTGATTGTGTACAGGAAAATAAGAGGTAGTTTTAAGTACACAAAATATTTCAACTTTTAATTACCACTATAAGAATTCATATTTATTCTTTTACTGTTTTTTTGGGGGGGGGGAAATAAAAAGTATTTGAAATTTATATAAAAAGATAAAGAAAAACACACAATTTTCTTGCAATTTTAATAGATTTTATTATTTTAAAATCATGTATTACATTAAAGATTGCCTTAGTACACTACGATGGACTATTTATTTTTATTGACGGATTTACAGATGCCTAATTTATTTAAAAGAGTGATTATTTATAACCAGATATAAAAAAAAGCAATAATATTATTTTGTATGTAAAGCAGTGTTTTTTGTACCAAGAAATAATATTTTTTACATGAATTGCTTTTTTAACCCTTTACTGCCACCGGCGTATATATACGTCTCGCTCAACAGTGCGTTAAGTGCCGTGGTCGGATATATACATCCTTCCGAAATATGATCATTTTCTTTGCACTGCTATCAGAAAACTATTCTTAAGGCTATGGAATGCAATAAAATATCTTTGACAGTGTTAGTGAAAGATTTACTTATTTCCGAGAAAAATGTGCTTATTTATGCATTTTCTCTCTCCCCTCTCCAATATACCGTATACGCGAGCCTACGTGAAAAACGGTGGCATTGGAGAACAAATAGAATAACTTTTAATTGGAAGTAAGCGGCTAAGCAGGCATGCATTTTATTATTTATGCCTATTATGAAATTACTTACTTTTTAATTAATTTCTGAGAAATAATGAATGGTTACAATTTATGTTTAAGTTAGTATTATAAAACTCTATTTCTCACAGTAGAGGAAAAAATTCAACTTAAAGAGCATTATGGAGTGAATTATTTTCCTTTGTTTCTTAAAACTACTAATTGCAAATGTATTGAAACATATTTGAATATTATATAATATTATTTTTCAAAATTCGAGACATCAAAATGAAACTAATTATGCTATAAAAAAAAATTATGGAAGTTTTCAAACTAATTGATCATCCAAAAAACTGCAACAATTGTCAAATGCTGCTGTAAAGGCACTCCGGCGTTGTTACTGAGATTCAGTTCAACAGTTTTAGTTGAAATAAAAAGGATCCCAGCCTATTTTTCAAAAAGAAATCAGCAAAATATTTCTTTCATCATTTGGATTGCTATCATTAATGATACAATTAGAAATGCATTATTAGAAGTATAACAATTTTACATCTATTGACAGTCATTACAATCGACAGTACGTTTAAGTTAAAAGCAAAGAAAAAAAATTGTAAAATCACTTCTGTTTTAATCGTACCTCGACCCTTTAAATTTTGAAAACAATAAATCGTGTTTATTTTTTTCCCCTCTTTACGATATTAGTTAGCCTTTTAATTGTCGTACCAAAGAATATCTCGAGCACTGCAATAGTTCTCTAAAATGTCACACCGGAGTGTTATGCAGAGTAGTTTTTTTTTAAGTCTATCTTATTGTGTGTGTGTTATACCCGAATACAGATCATAAAGTTTATTTTGGGCTTCATCTTTTTGGCAAACCCGAATTTATACAGGGAAAAGCTAAAATTTGGCTCAATTCAATAGATGGTATTTGATTATCAGTATTAATGATACTTTCACGATCAACCTTAAAAAAAGGAATACATATTAAGGTATCCGATCCCGTTGAAATGACCAAATTCAATCAAAACACATATTTTTTGTTTTTTATTTTCTTGAATAGATCTATCTTTTGGCTTTACAGAACATACTCTGCTTTGTTTCTACGCTACCTAAACGCCAAGTAATAATCAATTTCTATAAAATTAGAAAAACAGGGTCTTTAATCTATACTATAAGAGGACATTTAAACTGTTCAAAATGGGTCATTGCGAGTCTTATAGCTTAAAATATTACAAGCTTATTTTTATAAAATTTCTGAACCTGATATTTATATTATTTTCTAGAGAATGTACTAAAATATTTTTTATTGTATGAATATATTTTGAGCTTAGCCTGTTATTTAAATAATTGTCGTATAAAGAATATCTCATTTTTTTCATAATTTTTACTCGAGCAGCTCTAAAGCTTTAAAAATTTAGTACATTTTCTAGATAAATGCATCTAATTTGTTTTAGCACTACCTTTACTAATAAAAGTTTGTTATTTTTTTCTCTAATTACTTTGGAGTTATTCAAAAATATTGCTAAAATTTCACTAATAATCGTGATTTTTGTAAATTGTAGATACTTTTTTAAAAAATAGTTAAATATAAGTATTTATTCGTAATGATTCATAAAAAATCTTTTATAATGTTTCAGTATGCTATTTTTCAAAAAAGTACTCCGAATGTGTTCGGATACCTTAAAGCTAAAAAGTGTTTTTGAACAAATTTAACTACGGGTGCTTTAGATTACTGGGATTAGGAAATATCCTTTCATCGGACAATCCGAAGATGCCAGAAAAAAATATTTTTAAAATGTATTTTTACACTTACTGGATAAAGTACTCTGGAACTCATTTTTGCTCTGTAAAAATGTAATTAGAAAACGTGTAACATTTTTATATTTTCGAATTCTAGTTGTAGAAAAGCTTTTTATTTAAATATGACGATGCAGCTTTTGGACAATACTATCTTTGGTAAACCACCTATAGTAGATAATCTACTCACCTTAAAAAATAGCCCTTAATATCCCATATTCATCCTTCTCCTGTGAAACGTGTGCCTACAAGACAGTACAAAATTTGTTGGTTTGTGAATGGAAAAGTGTTTCCAATTAAACTTCACAAAACTGAATTACTAAATTACTAATACGTATTTATTTTTATTTATTTATTTTCTTTTAGAAAATAATGCTCTACTAGAAATGAACTTTACCACTACAATGCACCAGTTTTTCACTATTAAGTATATTTTATTTTGTATTAAACATTTGATTTCTAGAATAAAATAATTGACAATTTATATACATAAATCATCAAAATAACTTAACAGTTAAAGGGTAAAAGGGAAGGTACCATAGAAACAGAATAAAGAAGAATTTGATGCTTAGTAAGGTTTAACTTCTTGATAAATCATTTTAAGTAAATCTTAGAAAACTACTAAGTTGTGAGATTCCATTCTTTCATTTATTCTTTCACAATTTCTTCTATCAATCACACTTTATCGTTTTAATTTTAAATAAATCTTACGTATGATTTTCTGTCCTGAGTTTGTTGAAATTGAGGTAGTTCATGAGGGAAAGTCCTTCAAAAAGTCTATGAAGATTCTCATACTTGTTATGGGTGACTGTTTGGAGCAAAGTTCTACATATTATTTACTAAATCGACAATTTGTCACCATGACAATTTGATTCAGGCTCATAGATGTATCATTGTTACGAAACATTATCTAATACTATCATTTATCTTATTAATCTTGGTAAATTCTCCTATATATTTTAAATAAAAATCTTTTGGAAAAATCGTTATATCTTTATTACATTTGTATTGTTTTCTTTACGTTTTAGTAAATTACAAAAGGTGACATCAAGTGGTGACATCACGAAACCTGGCGTTCGACAGTCTGGAGCTATAGAACCGTCTCCATCTAGTCCTAGGAGAGGACAGGGTCGTCGATCCAATCGCCACAGGTCTGCCGGTAGCTCTTTCCAGAGACCTGGATCCCTCTGGCTCACATTTTAGATACAACAACCCAGCCTTCTCTAACTACTCAGAGATCGAGACGCTTTAACGATCTCTGGGTGCGCATGGATACTTATGGAAAGTAAGTTTCTACGTGCCCCTTTATTTTGTTAAGTTTATAGTTTACGAAATCGGAAAAGGATATTAATAAACAAATACTATCTTTTGGAGATAGCATGATATATCTTGTAGCTCTATTGAATCATACGAAGTATATACATATTTAAAAAACTCTATACCATCAAAACCTACAAAACATAAAAACTTGCACTCAAAAGAAGTAATTAACAGAGTATTACTTTTAAAGAAAGTATGACATTTAGTTTTTTAATATTCTATTAAAATACATTTTTTAAAGTTTATATTTATAGTATTTCTCTATCAGAGAGCAACTTATTTTTAGTTTCATTTATCCAAAGGGAAAAATATTAACTGATTACAAGTGCAGTTACATTTAGATTTTTCAAGAAATTGCCCTTTAAAAAAGGCGCATATTGCTGATATGCGCCTTGGTGGAACTGTATTTTATCAAGTTAGTTTCCAATATTGTGAAATTATCCTGAAATAAATTTCAATTAAAAATCAATTATTTTATTATTGATCTGTTTCTGTAAAATTTTTCTGATTGAAAATAATATGCCTTGTCAAAGACAAAAAGAATAAAAAAATCTTCCATATAAATATTTATTTCAGATACATATAAATAAATGCAGAAGTCCAATTAAACTGTATACACTAAATTACTAAAACACTAAATATTATTATGAAAGAGAAAAGTTTCAGAAATCAAAGTATTGTGGATAGCCATTTAACGAAAGTATTCGAATTGTTGCCATTGTTACTCAGGCACAACTGATAACTCTTACCAATGGAATCTAAAATATTTCTAACCGTTTCAATTGGTATTTGGGTACCGCTCCTAAATTTTAATTCTCTGGCCATGATCATCTTCATTGAAAGTGTAGACTAATTCAAGAATAAAATATTTCCGTTGTCACGCTACAAAATGTGATGGACGCTCGATTTTGGAACTGTTGTCTCACGAGTCGCTTAACGAATGGATTTTCTAGAAACCTTTCAATGACTTATCTTTCTCTCTTGGGCCTGGTGAGTGATTGTGGATTTCCTGAATGGTTCTTTTGGACATTTTTAAAAACAAAAAATTCTCAAACTTATCTTACAAACGCGTAATTCTCCGCCTGGGTGGTGCATCTCGTTGAAAGGTCTTTCTAAGCTGTCTTGGTACTTCACTTATATTCTCAGTATTCCAGTAACTTTTAAGAATGAATTTTCTTTTCTCAAAGTTTAGTTTGTGGCTTAAGCCATTATTTCAAGTCGTCCCATCCGGGAGAAAATATAAAAAAGTGCTGGCGTCATAAACATTTAAAGAGTGTACACATTTTATTGAGATAAATCCAGCTATGTTTTCATTCCAGTTTTCCTGTGTTTCCATTCCAGTTTTCTTATGTTTCTATGTTTCCATTCCAAGATATCCAGCTATGTTTCCATTGACAATAAGGACCAAAGAAGAGAGCATTTATCTCTTTAATATTTTCAAGTTACCATAAGAAATAACTTAGAAAAAAATTGGATGCCTATATTAACAGGATTAAAATCTGTTATCTTGTTTCTAAGCTATTTATAAGAGAAAACCACTTTCTTAATTGTATATTTTAAGGCATATTAAAAAATTAGAGCTCTCTTTCCTGACATTAATGATGGTGTCGCTTAAAAAAATATAAATTTATTCAATAGAATTAATATCCATACTACCATGTTAGTTCATTTAAATGTTTGTTATAGATGTATTTCAATTATTCAATATTTAAATGCATTTTTCAATATAAATGTTTATTTTAAACTCCAGGTTTCTTCCTTCTAGGAAATTCATTCGTATGGACAGCAATACCGTCAAAGATAGTCAAGCTCCTCAACAAGCTTTTCAAACATGGTATCAGAAAAGTCACGGACCTGATCACATAGTGTCTTCAGGATCTCGGATTTTTATTTCCAGCTCTATGAAACTCATTCTTATAAGCTTAGTAATCATTCAACACCTTGGAGTTTCCCAACTGGTTTTCGACCTTCCCTCACTAACTGGTATAACTTGAGTTGGAAATTTCCAAACAGAATTATATTTGTTATATATGTGAAAGATCATCTTGTAAATCGCATCATTTGATATTTCGAAACTAACTTATCTTCATGTACTTCATGACCTGTGTAAAGCGAAGCACTCCGAAATATTTCTTTAACCTGTCACCAAGAAAATAAGTTGCTTAAATTAAAAATCTCGCCAATCTTGGCAAATGAAGTCGCATATAAGAGTACTAAGTAACTACGCTTATCGAAATATTTCTTATTAAGCGTAAGCAGAATGTGAAAAAGTATTTCATGTTGACCAAAGAAAGACTAGTCTAGGAGTATTGCAGAAAACGTAGTGAAATATTTCTTAATTTAAAAAATACTGGTATTTTGTAAACACTGAGTAAAATTTGTAGAAGGTGTGTTTGAAAATGTTCATGTCAAGATGCTGTATATTCTATATAAATGTTTTTGTACTGTATTTAAATTATATTTCTTGCTTTATTTTGAAACCGGGTCCAAATTAGGACTATGTTTAACACATTCCAAAGTAAAATATTAAACGCACATTTACTAATAATTCAATTGCAAAAATGTCTTTTAAATCCATTTTAGCCTTGCCTTTGAATCCAACATAATATTATTTTATTGATTCAAATTTAAATATATCCTTACAAAGATGAATATTCTTTAATTTGATCTGAAAACAAAGAGGCATTTTTTATAAAATATATCTTTTTCAGGAATATGGTAATATTTTCTCTTTAATAAAATAGTCAAAATAATAAATTATAAGAAGATTTTGGAATAACTTATGATAAAAATTAATACAAATAGATCTTTTTTTTAAAAAAAAAAGTATTATAGTTGTTTTTACTAACATTGCCACTAATAGCCAAGGTCATTTTATTGCATTCCAAAGCTTTCGGAATTGTTTTACTGATAACAAGTCAAAGAAAAGAATCGTATTTTCAGAAAAACGGATATATACGTCTGGAGGACTCAGTGCACCGTTTGAGCGAAACGGATATATACGCCGGCGGCAGTAAAGGGGTTAAAACTTATTTTGCTTAGGGAATTTCCAACTACGTAAAGTTAAAAGAAACAATGTATTTAACAAAAATTAAATGGAAAAATTTATTTGGCTAAAAGATAGATCAACAAATAGGAAAAAAAAATTGTACGTTAAATGATAGTGAAAATTGGATAATATGATATTATTTATAATTACCAGTAAATTTTGAATGAAGTACCTGAATGAAATTTGCATCAGATCCCAACACAAAAGGTTTATCAAAAATATTGAAATATTTTAATAGAACAGGATTGAAAATAAATATCTTAATATGTTTGTAATTGAGATAAATTTATAAAAAAATTTTTGATCATATATAAAACAATAAAATATTTTAGTTGTTTCAATCTGATTTGAAACAAATATACAGCAATTTCATTTGACAATTGTTTTGTTTCGAAATTAATTAAAGTAATATATTCCAGTGTTCTTTTATGTGTTATGTATGTGTCTGCTATGAATAAAATTAATTTGCTATATCTTGCATTTTTTCTTGATTATTTTGCACATTAATAAATATTTCATCCGTAATAGAAATTTTTTCCTGTTAAAATTAAACATTTGCAAGGTTATAATTTTTATTTGATTTGAAATCATATTTAAAAAGTAAGATTTAATACGTTATTTATTATGATATTTCATAGATTAAAAAATACAATGCTTTTTTACGCGATCACAGGGATGTTAGTTTTGTCTCAAGAGCTGAAAATATGTAAAATTTTCGATCACATATAATTCTTTCAGTTTAAAATTAAATAATTCGATAACTAAGTTTTATGTTGCGCCTGATATTTTCTAAAACATTAGCTCTAACTACAAGTAATATATTGATTTTTAAAGTTAAATATATTCATAATGCACTGTAGTATTTTTAAATAAATAGAAAAATAAGTAATATTTAAAAATACATTTATAATATTTTTCTTTCAAATTTCAATATTTTTCAAATTTATTTAAAAATTTCTTTCGCTTTAAGCCGTAATTAATTTTAGAATTACACTGATGTTCAAAAGTTAAGAATAATTGATAATTATGTGAATAAAGAAGGAACTGTAAATCAGAATGGCGGGAAACGTGATATGCGAGTGTAGAATGGTTATAAAATAAGGAAGCAAATCAAAAGAATAATAACAATTAATTTTATTATCAAAAGTAGCAGTTTGAAAGAAAACTGAGCATAGCAAGGATTCACACTTTAAAGAAAAAAATGAAAGAAAGCATTAAATAAAATATGATGCTGCAGTTTAATAAGGCGTGTGGTCACCTCTGACATCCAGGCATGCTCACAGCGATTTGCCATACTTGCTATGAGATGATGAATGATTTGTGCGCTCAAATGGTTCCAAGCTTCTTGGAGAGCTCTCTTCAGTTCTGTAACGGAGCTTGGTGGGTGCGAAAGGGCTGCAATTTGTCTCCCGAGCATATCCCATACATGCCCGATAGGATAGGGAATTGGCAGGCACGACATGCACTAGATATTTTCCAGTTCAAGGAAGTCATCAATCAGCACCGCTCGGTGACATGGCGCATTATCTTCCATGAATATGAAGTCAGGACCACAGCACCTCGAAACAAGCGAACATAAGGCTCAAGAACTTCGTTTCTGTATCTTTGAGCAGTCACAGACCCGTGTCAAAGAAATGGAGGTCTGTGCGGCCGTCCATCATGATGCCTGCCCATACCATTACTCCCCTTGATGGAAAATGATGTCTTTCCGTTATGTTTCTTGGTTCAAAACGTGTTCCACGTTCTATCCATATCGTTACCCGCCGAGAATCTCTACTCAGACTAAACCGGGACTCGTCACTGAACATCATATTGGCCAATCTCCCACACTCCAATGTTGATATTTCATACTCCAGTTCAAACGAGCGCGTTTATGCGCAGACGTGAGGGGAATGCAAACTGCTGGTCTTCTGGCATACAGGCCTGCATGATTGAGTGTCCTGTAAACAGTTTGTCTCGAAATTCATATTTCTGTGGGACTGTGAGTGCCGAACCAGTGCTCTGGCAGTACTGCCCTCTGACGTCACGCACTTATTACCAGATATCGGTCTTGGCGAGGGTTGTGACTCTTGGTCAACCTGATACTGGTTGTCGGGTAACATCTCCCGTTATTTGAAACCTCTGCCACAGTCTTGAGATCACAGACTGGTCCACATTCAGAATTCGAGATGCTTCGGTTTTTGATCGTAAAGATTCCAGCATTCAAGAGATTCTTCCTTTCGTAAACATGTCCAATTGGCGTCTTTGTGCCATCATACACCTTATTTGATGGTTAACAACGTTCCTTCGCACAGTAGTTGCACGAATCTTGTCTGCACTGCTTATGCTACATGAATAGGTTTCTCCGCGTTCCGTCATGCGCCGGTGTTTCGCGCAGGACGTAGTCGACTGAAAAATTTTGCATAAACCCAATGTTTCTTCTTTTCCCAATTAATGTAAGCAAGAAATTTGGAATAATTTTACGAATATTTACTCCATGTTTTTCGCATTTTACGATTTATGCTTCTTTTGGACACCTAATATCTTATTTATAATACTAATATTCGGTAGGGTTTAAAGAGCATGATACATTTTTCAATTCGATAAAGCTTTATTTAACAAAGGCTACTATTTTAGAAAATATCATGTGCAACGTAAAATTTACTTAATATTTCTTACAGATATGTTTCTTATTTTCATATGCTTATAATTTTTAAAATTATGATTACATTTTGATTACCCTTTTAAAACATCATTTCTCTATAAATAATGTGTAAATATATCAAATTATTCAATTTTTATTTCAAAGAATTACATCTAATCGAAAAGGGTTAACATTTTCAGTTCTGTAGACAAAATGAACTATTGTGAGAACTATTAGGCTGAAGGGAATTTCAACATCTTAGAGGGGGGGAAATAAAAACTAGACAAAAATTATTCCAGATTTAATGAGAAAAAAATCTTTCGAATTATGGTGAAATGTTACAAGAAACAGTTTCTTTATAGTCCTTTTCATTTCTTTGATTACAGAAGTATTGTCTGAAACCACCAATATTGTGATATACACAGTTAAGAAGTAATGTTTTTCGCGCTAAAAAGAAAATATTGCAATCATAGTATCACATCCTTATATGATAGCAGTGAGTGTAGTCCGTAAGAATACACTAAAAATACATAAATATTTTTGTGAGATTAATATTTCTTATCTTTTGATTTAAACAAAAAAAGACACATACCTTTCTTTGTAAATTTTACAATTTTCGAAATAGACGGGGAAAATATGATTCCCGCGTCTTTTACGTGTGCAAAATATGAATTTTTAGAAACCTAGGAAAGCTCAAAAGAGATAAGAATAAATTTGAAGCCCATTTTCATATTGTATGCTTGTAAAACAGTAATATTTTTGAATAACAAGCAATTTCAAAAATGTATGTATTTATTTTGTCAATGTAGTAGCGTCGTACAACTCATATTAGATGTGTTATAAAATAAAACCGTTAGTCTGAAATGCTACACAATGAAAAGTATTTCTTTTATGAATAGCTTTATTCAATTTTATTTATACGCGTGTAGTTTTATTCTATTACTACTATTAGTTCACTTTCTGCCTATATATACATGTAATGCCTTGGGCTGGGTGGAATTGTTCTTGATTATTATATGTTATATTTGTGTTGTAGCCGTGGCATATTGGAGGAGACTTTATACTTGTAACTTTTTATTGTTTCTGATCAGGACATTGCAACAGTACACTCAAAACCTAATTTCTAAAAACACAAAAGCACATAAGTGAAAGCAGGCAGCGACGAGGACATGTTGTTCGAAAGCAGACAAAGAACAAAAAGAGTGAACACACAGCGCTCTGGGTTTATACACTGGCGGTGACGATCGTACGACTCCTTTCTAACGGGAACCGTGATTGTTTGCAAACGCGCGCGAGCAATTAAATCAAGATTATTAGATTAGTCTTGTACCAAAGAATTAAAAAAATATTTTAAAGAAGTTAATTTAAGGAATGCTAGAGTGAATTATTATACATATATATATGTATATATATTGTTCAGATTTTCAATCGTTAATAAAATACTTTTTCTTCGTCGACCCATGTTTAAGTACATTATTTTAAGCTTGCAGTGGATGATACTTGATGTCAATACATTTTTTTTCATATATTAATTCATTTAAATTAAATTTATTCTTTTGTTTTTAATTTTACTCAGCGTTATTTCTGATGAAGTTACAGCTAGATGCAACAGATGGCGCCACCATGAGTAGGGGTTTACTTAGTTAATATTTTTTTTCATATTACTTGATTTTGTTTCAGGTAACAATACTTGCAGTGTAGGAGTGAGAATCTTTTTGCCTACAAATGGGGCCGTTATTTACAGATTAAATTTTTTTTTCATTTTTTTCTTAGTACAAAAAAATTATTTACAATATAAGAAATAGAGCCCTCCTCACAATGGTCTGAAGTTTGGAATGTCAGGTGTCTAGTTATCCTTGTCACTTATCCTTTGTTCAGAATAAGGAGGCCGTCGTTAATGACCTTCGTGTAGCGCATAGGTTCTCGACCCTTTTTGAACTGGCGCCCCCTTTTCTAGTAAATATTTCGATGCCTCCCCCTTTTCTAGTGAATATTTCGGTACCACCCCTTCCACTTTAGAGAAGTAAGAGAGTACATAATACATTGTGAAAACCAGTGTTAAGTTTTAAAAAAATCCTGTTACTAATGAAATATATTTTTTAATTAAAAAAATTTTTAAAGCCCAATTTTTTTACATGAAAATCCGAAATAGCTATTGCCACAAATATATTTAAATGTGTAATATTAAATATTTTAGTCATAGATAGGATAGTGTTGGAATTGAAATGCTACTGAATTTCTTCTTCATTTAAAAGAATGGAATAAAAGTTTAATCTTACCTGTTATAAAGACAGGCTGGGGTTTTTGTGATCCAAAGTAATTCATAAGAAACTCTTGCTTTCAAAATAAATATAAATTGTCAGTTTTAATCTTAAAGAATCACACGTTAATTCCTGATTAAAATATTTAGTTATGTTTCTTGGATAATATATGCAATGAAATGCAGTGGACGAAACATTTTTCATATTGCTCACAGACAAATACAACACGTGCACTACAGAAATTAAAATTTACAATATGATTGACTTTAACATAGATCTGAATGTAATGTAACTTTTAAGTTTCCCCTTCACTCCCTGAACTATCGTAATAGGTGAATTTTTGTACATGTGATATAGAAATGATTTAAAAACATATAATGAACATAAGGTAAACAGTATTAAAGTTTATTTTTGTTAGTACATAATCAGCGTATTTTTTAGTCTTTTTTAGACTATATTTGGTTAATCTGCCCAAGCCCTTCCGTGCCATCTCAATGCCCTCTAATTTTCTTTTAGTCTTTTACTGCCCCCCTAAAAGCCTCAATGCCACCAGGGGGTGATATTGCTCACGTTGAGAACCTACGGTGTAGCGTCTGTGATTTTAATTAATAATGAATCAATCGGAGTATTAATGGCAGTGCTACTTAAACTTTCAATGTTTGCGACTCAATTTTCAATCATAGCTTTCATCGCACCCCCTAAACACAATAACAATGCATTGAATGCAAAAGTGTACTAACATCGCCCCACACCCCTGCAAGCACTAAAGGAGGCAATCACCCAGGCAGTGTCTGCCATTCCACCGAAAATGACTCAAAGAACTATGGACAACTTTCGGGAAAGACTTAGTCAATGTGTCACCAATGTGGACGCCATTTAACGGACGTGATCCTTAAAACCAATTAATGTAAAATTGCATCGTATTTACTGTTCACCAATATAAGACTTTTCTCTGTATCTAGTTTTGTTTGTATGTAACTGCCTTTTGAATCAGGGGAGGTTAATATGACGGGGTACATGTATATTATATCAGTGTAAATGTTTATTTTATTTTTTATTATATTCGAATGAACAAGAAACAAGATACAAGAAAAAGCAAAGACAAGCGATTAATTATAATTAATATTAAAAGTATTAAACATGATAAAAATATTCAAAAGGCTTATTTTCAACGAGATTCTATTTATTCGTATTCCCATACCTATTACTAAAATATAATTTACTTTTGAAAAACAACTAATTTTTTTTGGATGCAAGACGTTGTTATATTTATTTATTTTCTTGTTGCACAATATCTGAAAACAAGTCAAATATATCTTCACGAAAATATATGTAACTCTGAATACGCGTATAATTCACACCATTTAGTCTATATTTAATATTTTCTAGGGAAAAGTTCGTTTTACTTTTATGTAACTAGAAATTTACTTTAAGTATCAATTTTCCCTCGAGAATATAATAGATATATAAACAGGGCATATGTAGTAATAGTACTTAGAAAATAAATTTTTCATTCAATCTTTGTTTAATCTTCTTTGTATAATCTAGTCTTCTTAATTTTTAATGTTTACTGTTGTAATTTTCTAAGGTAAACATATTTATTTCGGTGAAGTTTACATTAAATGAATTAATTATACACAAATGAACAAGAGTGTAATTTTAAAAAAAATATTTCTTCCATAATGCATAACTAATGTTCAAACATGCATTTTTAACTTAATTAATTTCTTTCCTTAACCTGTAAATAAGATCCAAACTAACTTGAATCGTGTTTATTTTTAAAAGGATTTTAGAACAATGTTACTGGGAGATAAATATTTGTTTTGTATTAGTTTGGCGCAATTTAAAAAATATTCCTTATGGAATATTTTGATCTGAATAATAAATTGTGGTTTAATGCACTAGTTATGTATAAGTTAAATTAATATTTACTTATTACTTCCCTAATGTTCTTAATGTAATAAAATATATTCGATAATGTTTTGATGTTAGTGAGTGTGTTATATACTGTTTATTCTTCTTTTTAAATATCAGTTTATGCAAGTAAACAAAAATATATTATTCAATTTAAAAGTAATGAAGAATTATTTTTAAGGGTTTCTGTTTATTAAATGTAGGAAAACTTTCATGATTTGAAAAATGTTGACTATTTTTTTGCATGACTTATTCCTCTAAGTTTATAATTGTTCCACTTATGAAAGTTCTGAAAATTAGAAAAATTTGGAGCCAAAACAGTCAAGTAAATGTTACTTATTCTCTGCAACTCTTATTGTTAAATGCATTTTAAAACCCAATAAAACCGGACAAAAATTTTATTTAAAGAAATTCTGTGAATCAAAATATGTTAGTAATAAAACAGCATGAAAACTGCTATAAAATATGAAATAAATTATTTACGATGCTATATTTTACATAAGTTCCAACAAACGTTTCTTGAATAACAATAAAATATTTTTTTAATTGCCTGAAGACGCAGAAAGGCTTTGAGAAACAACAGTTTTTAGAAAATAAATGCATTTGTTTTCTTCCAGAATGACTGGATATGCTAGAAAAATGACCAGTCATAATATAGACACACACACATATATATCTACACACACACACACACATCACACACACACACATACACATACATATATATATATATGTTTTAATGTGAATTGCTTTATTTTTACTTCCCCAAATGCTATAATTTATTATGAATAAATTACTATTTTTTGTTAATGAATGTATGATTGCCAGCTGCTGAAAAAGAGAGGTAAGACTTATTATTTAATTGATAAAATTCTATTAATTTCTGTATTATATCTTTACATTTTAAAACATTTTTTCTTACCTTTAAAATTTTAAAGCAGTTATCAAAGTACGAGGGTTTATTCGCTTACGATCCAATTAGCTGAAATTAAGCAAATTTCACTCAGTTATATAAAATGCGTGCGTCCGTCGTCTCCCAGAATGTCTTGGGCGAAATTGAACGAAATTTTTAGCAGTCCACCAACTGTCGAATGTTGTTTGTGAATTAGTTTTTTTTTTGGTAAAGACTCATTCTTCATCATATGTGTGAGGTATATCTACAATGCAATGTGTGCGACTACGAAGTACAAAATTGTATAGAATTGTTCAAGAGTGGGTGAGGCAACATCCTTGATAAATCGCGATCAGTGTAACTCTTGTGCAATGCTGGGAGATTTAGTGCACACAGGTACGATGTATGACAGTTAAATAACTGGACTAGTTTTAAAATTTAGCCTTTTGAAAACA